>JAOTQJ010026694.1:0-16351 GCA_025642045.1 Solanum sejunctum | reverse complement strand
TTACCTTCATTATAACGCACCCCTAACACACCCACAAGCTTTAATTAACAAGAATTAAGCTAGAAATTAGCATACCTGTCAAGCTCCTTACAAGACCCACATCCTCCTAGCCGTCGAACCAAGCATTTCCTTGACCAACTAACGCCTCTAAGCCACTTAGGGGATCCAATATAACAAGCTTGGAGGGTCAAATAATCGAAAACAAAAAAAAATAATTTCTCTCCTTCACTGTAGTTGGCCGAAACTTCAGCTACTCTCTCTAGTTTCTCTAAAAAAAATTTCTAAGTATAAGACTCCCTCTCTTGTAGAAGATAAGCTCACAATGATATATATATATATATATATATACTCAAGTCCACACATGGACCAATTAAAATTAAACACACACATGACTCCACAACACTTTTATTCTTAAGGATTAAACTTAGAACAAAATTAACTTTTGGTCCTAAATTTTATCAAATTGAACTAATTAAGGACTTATGGGTTCTAACTTACAGGGTTTAACAAAAGTCATCCCATGAAGACTGAAGAAGTGAAACTTTTAGTTACATTTGGTACTTATTTTTATTGTATTCAAAATCTAACTATTAATTTTTCAATCTTGATAACCTTAAAAGTAATAAAACTCTATTCTTCACTTTTCAATTTTCAGTGTTCATCCCTCAGAACCTCACCTAATGAAGGAATAAAAACTCCTATTTTCACCTCTTCAGTTATCTGTACTACTTTTATGATTGTGAAGTTGTTCGACTCTTTCATTTATGAATTTAAATTTAACTTAAATTGATTTGGTGATCTATTTGTTGAGTTTTATATGCAATAGTTTGTGTTATAGCATTTTAGTTCCAATAAATTTCATATTCATATACATTTGACTTACCATATTTAAATTGCCTTGTGAAATATTTGAAATTAGCAGTCGATAATATTGTTTCAACGACTCCACATCATTGGGACAAAGTTAATGTTCAATTAGCATCAGGAGAACTATTTGAAATATTCTCGAAGGAATTTTTAAGAACAAGTGGCAAGAACTTTTGAAATTGATACACACAGGTATTACTTTCATGTCTTTACAATTTGGTACCTTTGAGATTTCAAGAGTCAAATTCTTTCCATATGTCTTATAAATATTTTGAGTAATTAATTTTATGATATAATATATTTTATATAGTTTTAAATATGCAGTCTTTATTATAAGATTTGTTAAAATGATAAATATTAGATATGTTACTACGGGTTGTAACATTACATAATATTAATTATGAATTGTAACAATTTAATTACAAGTTATAATAAATATATACATTATATCCAATCCATACCAATTACATATTCAAATATACATCATAACAAATTTGAGTATTAATTGGTATGTAATGAGTATAATATATATATATCTGTTATAACTTGTAATTAAATTATTAAAATTTATAATTGCTAAAACTTGCAATTCATCATCTAATATTACAACACGTAATAACATATCTAATATTTGTCATTTTAGCAAATCATTCTTTTTATTTTAATATTATTTGATTTTTGTGTTCATGATAAAAACATAAAAATTTAGCTCTCCAAATTCTGATTGTGGGTGAAACAAACGAGTAATATTAATTTCAAGGTCTCAAGCATTGTTTGATATAGGTATTGTTCTATGAGAGTTTGGCCAGTTTTTTAAAAATATTTTATTGGAGATATTTTCAATAAATTCTAATAATAATCTACAACTGAATAATGTAGTTTATATGCAAATAATAGTGCCTTGCTTCCTTTACAATGTTTCTTTTGCTATATAAAGAAGTATTTTGATTTATTGCTAAAAGAATAAGTTTAGTGATATTAGATATTTTCTCCTCGTATCACTTGAAGGGAAAAAGGGGGTTTAAATTAATACTAAGAAATTGTCTTTGAGTCCATAAGTAACATATAAAAGCTTAGAAACTAGTCGTTTGCCAATAAATTTTAATTGTTGTTATGTAATGTGTTAATAAAGTATTAATCTAATTCTAAAAAATAAGTCTGTTGTGTTAATAGATGGAATTGAAATGAATTCATCTTTAGAGCAAAAAACGAGAAAGAAGGAAACTACCTCTGAAAAAGGACATTTTTCGAAAACTAAATCAATAAATTATTAGAGAAATCACTATATATACCCATTCCAAAATTTGATCTCACTTTTAAATTAGAAACAATAAGAAAGCATCTATATTTAATTTGCTTCATTCATATTTTGACCAAATATTTAACAAAGTAAATTCATAACATTTTATGCGGAATAAAATGATAAATAAATTTCTCTCCTATATTTTTTTCCTTTCTTTGTTAAATCATATATATATATATATATGTGTGTGTGTGTGTGTGTGTGTGTGTGTGTGTGAAAGAGAGAGATTGATTTCTTATACTAAAGATTTCCTTTGTACTTTTAATGTAATATTGATATATAAGTTATATTTGTGTCTTAAGGAAGAAATATACTCGTAATTCTGAAGCAAATGATGTCTCTCCAATGAACGTGAGGGCTTTTTTATTTTTTGAGTTAAGGTCATTTCATTCTATATGGAACAACATACTCATAACGATGGGGAAACTGTTATTTTACTTAAATTTCAACATATTAATAGTTTATATATTAGATGAAATAAGAAAAGACTTAATGATCAAAATTTGGTTAAGCTGAAACTTCTTGATAATACGATAGGATATTGTGTCGGGCACAAATTATTATGTAAGACATCACATAAAACGCATGTGTCTATATATTTAATTTTATGCAAGTTTATACCAATTTATTCTCAAAGTTGAAGGGCACAACTATCAGCTAAAATCAAAGTTAAAGGGTATATTTATACATTATACTTTAATAAAAATATTAGAACCAATAAGCAAGTGATATGAAATCATACAGTAAAATTTTGCGTTGAAAACTCATGGGAAGTTTTCAAAGTTAAACTTTGAGGAATAAAAAAAAATCAACAACTCTTGACTCTGGTTAGATTTAGAGCCTGTTTGGCTTAGCTTTAAAGCTAGTTAAACCCGTTTTCAAGTTCTTTTTAGCTTATAAAAGTATTTGATAATTTTCAAAACAATTTTAAAAACTTAAAATTTACTTAAAATAAGTTAAAAGTTAAAAGTAGCACCCCTCCCCCAATTTTTTATTTTTTAGTTTAAAAGTTATAATAGTTTGACTAAAAAAATTATCTATTTACGCTAAATATTTTTCCTTATTCCTAAAAATATCTTTAACAAAAGTAACTCTAATAACTCTCTCCCTTTTCAGTATTTCAATTCAAACCCCTAGTCTAGCGCTCTTCTTCTCTTTGAAACCACCGCCTAGCAGTGTTCTTCTGGCCGTTGCTCTTCTCGTTTATTTAAATACTTCTATTTGTATCAAACTTTCTATTATTGGAATATAAATGTATATTTATTTATATACCTTTGTCCTTCTTTCACTATTTTTTTAATAAATAATTTATGATAGTAAGAGAAATACGTAAATGATAAATAAATATTATCATTCATGAATAAAATTAAAAAATATCTTAAATTCCTTATGAAATAAGAAGCGACGTGCACGTCATTAGAAAGAATAAGTATTATTGGTTGGTTAAATGTTGGAAGTTTCTTGAGAGGGACAAGAGAAAATTAGAATAATTGATATATTTTGGCAATTAAATATCTTAATCATTTTCAATTTCGATCATGAAAAAAGAGGCATTTTCAAATTTTCATGTGATCTATCCAAATTATATATTTTAAAGATTAAAATAGATTGTGTATATAAAATTTATTTAAATAGTAAGTTTATGTTGATATTGAATCAAAATATAAATTTATTTTATGTAATTTTATTTTTTTAGATAGAACAATATTAAAGTAATCAGTTCTTATAATGTTAATAACTTGAAGGGTGTTTCAAACATTTTTAATTTAAAAGTACTTAACAACACTTATGTGTCAAACACATTAATAACTTTTTTTCAGCTACAATATTTTTATCTAAACACATAACGATTTATTTTAAGCAAATTTTAGCACTTTAAAAATTACTTTTAAAATACTTTTTAAAAACTATTTTTTTTTAGCTAAATCAATTAATTACATGCATACAAGGTAAATTTTTCAAAATTTTACCTAGTTCGGTTTTATGTCCTAGTCAGCTTTCAATCTTTTCAGAGTATGATGATGAATGATATAACATATTCAAAATTAATTGGACTGCAATTAGTTTTCTAAGCAGTCAAATATGATTCAATTAGCTTAGGCATTATGATTGTTTTAAATCATTTTGTTTCTGAAAATAATAGAACAAAATAAACTTCAAAATCCTCACCTCAAATCTTTTCAATTTATGGCCAATCCCAAGTCTTCATATATAGACTAATAAACAATTATATTAAATAAATGATATGACATGACATGACATAGGAAATAAAAAGGAAGACAAACTTTAAAGGGCAGAAAATAACCTTTCATAGTAAAATTCTTCCTTGTTAGCAATAATGAATTTGTCCACTACTTTTAGGTAAATGTAGTTCCATCGACCAACAAGGAAATACTCGATCCTTTTATTTTAATTTATATAATGTAAATTAATTTGATATTGAGCTTAAGAAAAAAAGACGTTTAAAATTTATGATTAAAATAAATTATAAATACTTATATGGCTATAAATTATTTTATTAGGATAAAATAAATATTTTAAATTAAATTTTATTAAAAATAAAAATATATTATTTGTTTTAGGACCAACTAAAAAATGGAACATAATAATTGAGACAGAGAAGGTAAATAATAGAATGGTCTGACTGGCAAACATGAAGTTGTTACATTGAAAGGGTACTCGATTTAGTGGCTTTTCTAGTAAACACCAACCAAAATTTTTGGTCTTAGGAGTAGGGATTGTCACAATTCAAATCAGGTGTTATGATACTTGTCTTAATATTTAGAATTTGACATTATGAATTAAAAAAAAAATACATAGAACGTAGGACTAAGATTTTTATCACGATTCTAATACATATGGTTAAGGGAGCACCTACTCTAACTCCTAGATAAAAAAATCCTTAGTTTTCAATCAATTAAACATGTAGGAGATGGAGGGAATATAAGATAATACTAAAAGGATCATGCAATTACCAAGTGCAGAATTAAAATGTGAATTACAATTTTTGAAAAGATAATGGATACCCCCAAAAATTTTAGTCTAAATAAGTACAAGAGCTTTTAAAATTAGAATTCAAAACAAAATAATGACATAGCTACCCCACCATAAGGAAGGAAGAATAGAAGCTATTGGAGAACATGTTCGTCTTCATCTAAGAAACTTCACTGGTCCTGCAGCTAGACTATACCAAAAGATATAATAGGAGTAGTGTCAATACGAATAACATTTGCTAATATGCATCATAGATCAACTTGATACCCGCCACACAATATAAGGAATCAACTGG
Source organism: Solanum sejunctum (assembly GCA_025642045.1). Classification (NCBI taxonomy): domain Eukaryota; kingdom Viridiplantae; phylum Streptophyta; class Magnoliopsida; order Solanales; family Solanaceae; genus Solanum; species Solanum sejunctum. Next base: position 10,892 of record JAOTQJ010026694.1, on the reverse strand, counting down.
ACGAGACATGCTATAACCAATACCTAAGCCAACTTTATAGGACACACTATATCGAGTACCACAAAGATATTCCTAGCTATCCACCTCCTAACCACTCAATTGCCACACTGACGTTGGTCAAGGACTTAGCCCTTCTATCACCCCCAAATGTGTTCTCAGACCATTAACCATGCTAACTCGTCCCGGTCACCCTGCCACTTTGAATTAATTGTTATCTATTTTACACTTGACTTAGGATAATCAGTAATTCACTTCCCAAAAGACAAAATCCAGACTACTAAAGACATCGTCCTATCCTACTTATTCTGTCCTATTTAGGGGTGGACATAAATATTGAAAAATCAAAAAATTAAACTAAATCGAACTAATTTAGTTCTTCTATTTTATAGTTCGATTTTGGTATTCTTTTTTCAAAAGTTTGATTCTTTAGTTCGGTGTTCAATATTGGGATCTCAAAACTTTGGTGCAGCATCGACGAACGAACTTTTATTAAATTTTTAATTTTATATATATATTAGACCAAAAAAATAAAATATTATATATATATATAGATATAGATAGATATATAGATATATTATAATTAGAAACTAAATCATTAATAAAATAAATCAAAGTAGTAACAAATTTATAATTCATATAGTTAACTTGAAATATAATTTTCCAAGAGAAATTCAAACATATTTTTGTCAATTTATACCATGTAAAGGATGTATTCATGCTTATTTTCCGCAAGCAATAGTTGGAGGCGAAAGTTCTTAACAAAGATAAATATAATTTTTTAAGCACAATAAGTGTTCCATGGGAGCACATTATTACTTAACATGATTTTAAATTTTTAAGTGTCTTGTACTTTGATTTTGTCCTTATTTTATTTTTTATTAGTTTGCACCAAAAAATTATTTTAAAAATACCAAATAAAATCAAACTAAACTTGAAAAAATGAACCTAACTGAAAAATTTTGGTTCGATATATGGTGCACACTTTTTCAAAACCAAAAATCGAAAATCAAAGAATTGAACCAAAATTTGCTAGAATCGAACCGAAGAACCGAACGTCCACCCCTAGTCATACCATAATGGGATCTATCCTATTATGGTGGGATTTTGCCTATAGTAACTAATGACTGTTTCCCCGTAGTCCTATCAACACACCTAGCAACTAGACATCAATTATATTTGGCTCTCAGTCTGTCACTATAATACCCAGTAAAATTATCAAAATACCCCTAGAATAGAATCACGCGTATAATGTGTCTTCCCAAGATCCAATGAAAAATTCGAGATCAGATTTGCGATCAACACAAAAAATTGAGTGAGAAAATGATCTCGGTCTAATTTTAAAGCGACCGATCAAAAGATAATTTTTCATAATTAACCGAGAAACAGTGTTGATGTGTGCCCCAGGCAAGACGCACTAGAGATGCACACTTATACTTACATTTTTTTAAAAGAAAATTGACAGGAATTAGAGAACTCGTTCGGAGAAGTTTTGGAAGAAAATACACTGGTCCGTTCCTTGAGCACGTCGCGGACCTATGTAAATTCCAAGGTGAATTTTTTTTCATTTTATAGGGGGTATTTCAAACCTTTTCAACCCCTCCTAAGTTCAATAAACGAGTATAAGGGATCTTTTACATTAAGCCAAGTCCAAAGAATCTCTACCAACTAAGTTTTAGTATGAGTTGATAGAAGGGCCAACTTCAAATAGTCAAATCTCCTAAAGTATAACGAGTTAGGTAACCCATGATATATCAAATAAAAAATATTTGAATTAACTTTTCAACGCATCTAATTTTGCCTTAATTAAAGTTCGAAGTAGAAAGTTATGGCCATTTTAATGAAGACGTGCAAAGCTGCCTGAAGGTCATGACAACAACATGTCATGGACCTAACGTGGACCCTTACTAGATAAGCTAATGACGTTTTTCTTTCTTTTTATTTTGAGGGTACTTTCATCTTAAAACCTTTGGGGGTCTATTTAAGGCCCCAAACCACATAAAATGTCATTTTTTATAATTAAAAATTCTCTCCTTCACTCCTAAACCTAAACACTCAAGAATCATTAAGAAAGTCATCAAGTCAGGATTAGCTTTCAATATTCATCATCAAGATAAGTTATTCTTATAAATTTCAAGCTATCCAACCTATATTTCTTTATCTATTCACGAATCTCTAATAGGATCTTGAATCATAACCTAGGATTTCAAGAAATGAATTCAAGAATCCCAAGAAAAAATTTCTTGATTCTTCTTTTTCAAGAATTAGGGTTCTTCATCAAGAACTCTAAAGATTCTAAGTCAAGAATTCAAGAATCAAAGAGAATTCCTTCAACCAATGTCCTCCCAAGTTCTTTCACTTTAAAAGAACTAACAAGATCAAGAATTTTTTTCAAGAAAGCTAGTATTTATCAAATTTTGATGGTAATACCAACTTTTCAAGTATGTAAGGCTACCGAAAGCGGAATATGTTCGTCCATGTGCTCTTTCATCCACTTGAGTTGAGATTTTTAGTAGATGGTTCTTGAGTCTTGAATTTTGTACATGACTGAGCTTCTTGAGTATATGTTTGAGTTAATATATGAGTTGCATCATTATTTCTATGAATTATGAATGTACTTCGCATGCGTGATACCCTAACCCTAACTTTAATATTTTCATTGCTCACTGACTAAACTAAAATTATGAACCTAACTTTCTAAACTAAGTAATGGGAACTTGAGGAGTATGTATTATTGTTTTATGTATGTGATGTGATGAATATCTATTATATCGTATGTGTTGAGCGTGGATGATTTGATGTCACATGATCGTAATTCGTGCAAGTCTTGCATGATGTAAAATAGATTCTTGAAGTGCATTGTCTTTAGTTCACATTCTGAGTTGTGGAGTTAATTGAGAAGTTGATGTAGAGTTGAATGAGATGAGTTAAAGAGTTGATCTTGAGTTAATTTCATAAAATATTTTAGTCTTGGAAGGAGTATTGAGCAACGATTTGGGTGAGAAGCGTCACCCCAGAACTATATTGCCAGCGTAGAATGGTCGCATAGGATAATTCTGCTGGTCAATGTTACCATTTAAGGAACACTCTCTTAGGATCAGAGAGAGAGAGTTAGAGGTTGACATTCTATTCCTTGGCAAGTTTAGGACGGATGTGGCAACAACGTGTTTTCATTGTACATCACCAAATTAATGATAATGTGGAGAGTTATGTCGATTAGAGAAACGTTCAAGCAACACTTGAGTAAACATATCATGATTTCCAAATTGAGTTGTATAATCAAAACATTGATTCAAATTTTAAAGCATGATTTCAAACTTTAAACTGCATATTCACTGAGTCTAGTCATAAGTTGAATGAGTTGAGTTCTGAGTCGAGTTTACTGAGTTGAGTCAAGCCTTGTGTGTTTACTTTAGCCATTCTTACATACCGTATTACATATCGTACATCGTATTGACGTCATTTGGCGTTGCATCATTTCATTATGCAGATAGGGAGATAAAGGACATCAACAGACACATTGTTGAAGTTCAGAGTTCCTGATTTTCAGAATCGGTGAGACCTTCTTGCCATCTGAAGGATCCTTTCTTTTATTTTGTTATCTGTTTCTATTTTCTCTGAGTTGGGTAGCCATGACTTGTTATGGTACCATCTAGATGTTAGACATAGAGGCTTCATAGACATTGAGTAGAGGATATTGTATATTGTTCTTTTTCAACTTTGTTTTTATTTGAAAATTTCTTTTTTATATATAAAGACTAGATTATTTAATTACTTTATAGTCTTTACTTGAGCATACTTCTTCCGTTGACGAGTATGATATGATGATAAGGCCAAGTGATTCGCTCGGAAGCTATCAATAGTCTCTGAGTGCCTGCCATGCCAAGGGTACCCTCCCAAAGCGTGACAGTCACGACCCAAACCTAGGGTCTAGGAGTGACTGGCGAATGGGGACCCAAGATTGCCCGAACAAGCCTCAAATTATCCATATTCACATTATTAGTTTGAAAGCGTATACAAATAGTAAACACATAGTTCTAAGGGACGGAAAAATAGAAATCACTCTTTGGTGATATCATAGGGAAAGAGATTAACATGGATTCACATAATACGTAGCACAACTCTATAGGGGCAGTTCGGGACTTGGGATCTTTCACATCATAACATACAAACATATCATAATACTCATAGCGAGTCCACATAACGGTAACTAATAAGGGTCTGCGTACATTCTACCCTTCTCAGACCCCACTTGTGGGATTCCACTGGGTATATTATTGTTGTTAGTTTCATATAACATAAAGAGATTTACAAAATATCCAACAATGCCTCTAATCATAATATAGGACGGGACCCAAGACATACCTCGGGCTCACCCTCAAGTAAATGATATAAATAAAACACCATAGGTAAAGGAATAGTGATTGGTCCTTGGAAAATAGGACTCACCATGATAAACAAATCTAAAAGATCCAAGATAGACATCATACGGTGGATGAATGTACTCATTGGTCCCCACATGGTGAGTTCATATAGGCAAAAGTATGCATTAGTATGTTTGAATGTACTAAGTATGCGAGCATGCAATGCATATGATTTACCAAACCTACATTCAATGTTAGATGACAAGGACACATAATATAGAAAGAGATATCTATCAAAGAATGTATTATAACAAGATGTTAAACCAATGATGCATGAAATGCATAAATGCTCATATAGTGGGGTGACCTTAACCAACAAGAGTAAGACCAAGCGAGCTATTACTTAGAATCCTGATGAAATCACCTCACTGATAAAGAAGTGGTCTACTTGCCAAAGGTAAACCATACTTCACCTTATGGGCATCCCCATTTCGTATGAAGCAACCTTCCTTATAAGTATCCCCATTTCGGATAGGATTTTCATACATAGCATATCATATCATTTTCTCCTTACAGGTATCCCCATTTCAGAGTCAAACTTCCTTATGTGCATCCCCATTTCAGATAGGATTTTCACATAACCTATGCTAGGCACATAATTCAAGAAAAGAGAGAGAGCCCTTAATCAATCGATGCTAAGTCGAAATCCCATAAGAATATATATATGTATATACATACATGCTTTCTAAATAGGCAATAGTCCTTTCCAATTCTTTCAATGCACATTTAGGCTCAAAAGCCAAATCATAGTTGATAACTATAATACACATGCATAGGAATAGCTCACTTATATATGCGAAATGGTGCAAGCACCCAAAATGCTCATAGATCCATAATAGTACATATTTATATGATCATATTCTTGTCATAAGCATAATCTTATTAAAATCATATATATAAAGATAATTGGGATTAACCCACTTCATAATTTTCATAAAGTCCAATGTTTATGAATGCATATGCTTTGAATGAGATGATAATAGCATAGGTAAAATAGATTCTAACTTAAATCAACCATACAATAAATTTCAAATGAAAACATAAGCAAAATCACATTTAAATCATAATATACATCACTCATGCACAAATCAAGATTTAAAGGGGACATGCACTTTCATAACTCCATAACTTCAATACATTTCATTATATTAGGGTTTATATCAATTTAAAATCATCAAATACGCATAGTCCATACTTCAATTGAATTTAATAAACAATAATATTGAAAATTCATATTTAAAGTAGCTAAAATTCCATGAAAATCACTTGAAAAGAGTTTGGGTCTTCTTGGTTGGAAGGGACCAAGAATCAAAACATATATACCTTAGCTACTGAAAAAGATTCAAGAAGAACTGAAGAAGAATGAAATTCCCTTGATTCCCAAGCTTAATTTCACAAGAGCCCTTTGAGAGATTTCTTAAGAGTGTCTTGAGAAAATTTCTAAGTAGAAGGATTAATTTTGACTTAGAAGAATAGAGTTTAGGTCATTTGGAGGTCTTAAGATAGCATAGGAAGTCATAAAATACCCTTAGGAGAAGCCACAATTACAAAAGAACTATTAGTGAAGCAAAATAATATTTCTTTCCAGGGGTCCAGTGAATAGGTCTCATGGTCTGTACAAGGTTTCACGGACCGTAAAACCCTCCCGTGAGGCTTCACTTAGTCAATTCTCAGTAAATATTGTACAGACGGGCTTTACGAAAATCGCGTAACTTCTTGATCTGAACTCAGAATAAGGTGAAACTAGATGCACTGGAAAGCTAATTCACAGATATTCAATTTGATAGGTTGTGGGCCACCTAGTTCAATTTGAGATAAGAGATATTCCCCTTTAAAGTTGACCCTTCTATCGATTCTAATGAAAAAGTTAGCCAATGGAATTCTTTTGAACTTGGCTTGACGAAGGAGACCCATGATAACCATAAACCAAATAAATAAGCTTGAATTGAGGGCTTGAAAGTGAACTTAGCTTGAGCTTGAAGATTTCATACTTAGAAAAATTCAACGGAATCACTCCTATGAAGGCCACACGAGTCATGAGGCTGCCTGTATCACCTCCCTTAAAAAATATATTCCATGATAAAGTTACGAGACGGTGATTCCATACTTAGAAAAATTTTACTTCGAAAGGCCATACGAGCCGTGTCACTCCACACAGTCCGTGAACTTGGCTATGTCACCATAATTAGTCCTAAAATTATGGGATTTCACGCCAAGGCCACTATATGGTCCGTGAGGTGTCACACAGACCGTGAGAGGTCCATGTGTGGCGTGCCTTAGTTTAAATCACCATGTGTAAGGGCTAAACATCCTTCATGAAGCCAAGGGATGGAGGCTCACATGGACCGTGAGAGCTCCCATGTAGTGTCTCCTTAGTTCAAAACTTCTCGAAATTAAAATTTTCAAGCTCCAATGAAGTGGTACAACATCCGAGTCCTTACATCATCTCCCCTTTGAGAACATTCATCCTTGAATATACTAGAACAAGGCTTAAAAGGCTTGACTTAGAGCAGGAAATATTCAAGGTACAATGTATAGTTCATCATTTAAAAACCATAAAGCCATTAAAACTCATATCAAAATATATTCAAATAATTTAAAATATCATAAGAAATCATTTTTGTGCACATATATACATGTCATGTCATGAGACTCAAGAGAGAAAGAATTAGGACCATCGGGAATAGAAAGAACCTAATACCATATGCTTGAGTAGATTGGAAAGGATAAAGGCATCGCCGCATCATACTTGATTCCACTTCCCACGTAGCACTTTCAATATGTTGATACTTGTTGAGAAGCCTCTTCACTTTCCTATCTAATATCTCAACCGGAACTTCCTCATAAGATAAGTTCTCCTCAACCTCAACACCTTCCAAAGGCACAATAGTATAAGGATCACCAACCAACTTCCTTAACATAGATACATGGGAAACCAGGTGAATAGAACTTAAATCTAGAGGCAAATCCAACCTATAAGTCACATTCCCAATCCGCTCAAAAATCTCATAAGGACCTATATACTGGGGACTTAACTTTCCATTCTTCCTAAAATGCATCACACCCTTCATAGTTGAAACTTCACATACACCCAATCATTAATATGAAACTCAAGATTCCTCTTTCTAACATCCAAATAAGACTTTTGATGACTTTATAACCATCTTCAACTTTTCCCCAATCAATTTCACTCTTTCCATAGCCTTGGACACTAAATCTAGGCCTATAGAAGTCATCTTATCTAACTCAAACCACCTCACTAAAGACCTACACCTTTTACCACATAAAGCCCCAAACGGTGTCATACCAATATTGGCATAAAAGCTAATGTTGTAAGCAAACTCAATAAGTGGTAGATGATCACCTCAATTAACCTTGACATCTAACACACAAGACCTCAACATGTTTGTCAAATTTTGAATTATCCTCTCGGCTTGCCCAACGGATTGAGGAAGAAAAACAGTATGTACTCAACTTCACCTTTGGGCCAAACCCCTTTTGAGATGGTTTCCAAAAGTGAGAAGTTGGATACCACAACCCAATATAATAAAAGTAGGCACACCACTCAGTCTAACTAACTCCCAAATCTATATGTAACTTGGCATTATCTTTCTTCATACCATGCCATCAATACACTTTCCTTAAGTCCCGATACATTTTGGTAGATCCCCGGTGAACAAAATAATGAGAATTATAGGCTTTAATAATGATCATCTCCCTAAGACCATTAACGTTCAAAATATACAATTGATCTTGGTACCAAATTACACCATCTCCCCTTTGGGAGGAAACCTCTATCTTATTTTCGGCAACCAACCTCTTCAACACAACCAATGATAGTTCTAAGTCTTGCTTTGCCTTGACATTAACAACCACCAAAGATTTGGCCTCATGCGGAACATGAAAACTACCATCATTAGAGTTGGTCAACCTAATACTCAATCTAGCCAATCGGTGAACATCTTTTGTCAACTCTTCCTGTTCTTCACCCACATAAGCCACAGTTCTCATAGATAGTCTACTAAAATTATCGGCTACAATATTTGCCTTGCTATTATGATATCATACACTCATGTCACAGCCCTTAAGGAGTTCCAACAATCTCCTTTATCTCAATTTAAGATCCCTTTGAGTGAACACATATTGCAAACTCTTTTGGTTTGTGAAAATGTCAACATACACCCCTTACAAATAGTATCTCCAAATCTTCAAGGCAACACCATCATCGTTAGCTCAAGATCATGAGTCAGGTAGTTACGCTCATATATCTTTGATTGTCTTGATGCATAAGCTATCACCTTACCACGTTGCATAAGTATACACCCCAACCCAATTTGAGAATCATCACAATACACCACCAACCTATCTAATCCATCCAGTAAAGTCAAAATAGGAACCAATGTAAGCCGGACTTTCAAAGTCTAAATGCTCTTGTCACATTAATTCGACCACACAAATTTAACCTTCTTTTGAGTCAACTTGATTAATGGAGATAAAATAGATGAGAAACCTTCAAAAAATCTTCTATCATAAATAGCCAATCCAAGAGAACTTCAAATACTCGAAGGAGCAATATTGTCAAACAATGCACATCCTTCACCAAATCCCTTTTAACCTCATCTATAGGATCAAATCCAACATCTTCCTTGCCTGGATTGCATTACGAGTCCATATTAATTCTCCCTATTCGATAAATGAGGGGTAAAGATAAAAAATCTTAAGATAAATTCCATGGCATGATAAGAAATATGAAAAGTGAAACATTTCCTTAAATGTCTTGTAGCCTCCTACCTATAGATGTGGTGCGCTTCACACCCATGAATAAGACCCTACTTGACAAGGCATGATGGACTCTGAGGACTATTTATAAACCTAATGCTCTAATACCATCCCTGTCATGACCCTAACATACGGTCTAGGAGCAATATGGTGAATGGAAACCTGAGAGTCCCCAAACAAGCATCAAAGTATCCATATTCACATCGTCGGTTCGAAAGCATATACAAATAGTAAATATATAGTTCTAAGGGACAGGAAAATAGGACTCACACTATGAGAATATTATAGGAAAAGAGATTAACATGAATTCACACAACAAGTAACACATAATACTAAGAGACGGGTAAGTATGATTCACTCTATGGGGGCAATTCAGTACTTGGGATCTTTCACATCATAACATACAAACATATCATAATACTCATAGCGAGTCTATATAGCGATAACTTATAAGGATCTATGTACATTCTACCCTCCCTAGACCCCATTTGTGGTATTCCATAGGGTATGTTGTTATTGTTAGTAGCATATAAATGTAAAGGAATTTACAAGATGTCCAACAAAATCATAAGATAAGATGAGGGCCAAAACATACTCCAAGCTCACCCTCAAATAAATAATATAAATAAAACATCATAGGTAGAGGAATGGTGGTTCATCCTTAGAAGATAAGTCTCACCGTGATAAGCAAATCTCAAAGATCTAAGCTAGACATCATACGGTGGATGAATGTTGTTAGAACCCGTAAGTCCTTAATTGGTTCAATATGGTAAAGTTTGGGAACAAATGTAAATTTCTTCTAAAGTGTAGTCTTTAAGATTTAAATTGTTAGTGGGGTCATATGTTATGGTTTTTTTTTATTAGTCTAAGTGGAGTCTTGGTTTGCATATATATATATATATATATATATATATATGCTTATATCTCTTGTGTGCAAGAGAAGTTCTATACTTAGAAAAAAAAAAGAAAATTAAGGAGAGCTTCAGCAACCTCTCGGGTTGCTACAGTACCTTAGGGGAAAATTTTATTTTTTAGATCTTTCAATTATTTGACGCTTCAACCTTGGTATATTGAGTCTCCTAAGTGGCGTGGTGGCGTTAGTTGGTCAAGAAAGTGCTTGGTTTGATAGATATGAAGACTTGGGTCTAGTAAGAGGCTTGAAAGGTATGTTAATTTCTAACTCCAATTGTGTAAATTAAAGCTTGTGCGTGTGTTAGGGGTGTGTTAAATTTAAGGTAAAACATGAAAAGACGATTGATTGTTAGCTTAAATTGTGAATTTGGAATTTGGGGTTGAATAGGGACAAGCTTGCATATGAAAATATATTAATTTATAGTCATGTGTTTATGTTTATTTGTCATAAAAATAGTCCTTGTGGGGTGAAAGAAGTGTTGGAAAACTATGTGAATGTACACATAAGGGTTCGCTTGAATTGGAGCTCCATGGGAAGTGTAATGTTATGTTTTAACGTTGAGGTTTGCATTGGGCGTTGGAGTGATGTATTATAGTTCTTGGAGTATATAGGAAGGCTTGAATGTGGTAGATGTGTATCTAATGTATGCCGTCCTGTTTTATAAAAGTTGTGTCATAATAGCGTTTTGTAGTGTTTTTGATATTGTGATGGCATTGGAGAGGGATTATTGATGTTGTAGGTTGTTGTTGTTGTTGTTGTTGATTATTTGAGCCGAGTTG
>JAOTQJ010026672.1:0-16352 GCA_025642045.1 Solanum sejunctum | reverse complement strand
AAATTAACTTTTGGTTCCAAACTTTACCAAATTGAACCAATTAAGGACTTATGGGTTCTAACTTACGGGGTCTAACAATTTTGCTGTATGAAAAGTTGAAAAATGGAAAGGGTAGTGATTAGGGAATAAATTGACTCATTGAGTTTTAAGTCTTAAACTTTTAATTGTTAAGGATTTACCCAATAATAAAATCGATAAAGGTCAATAATTGATAACTCGATAACCGATAAATCGATATTTTAATCGTTCGTTAATGGTTTATGTTGTATTTTTAAAGGTGTGAATAGAAATAAAGGATTGTGACTTTTCTAAAGGGTCATATCTTTTCCTAAAAGTGGTGACCTTTCTAAAAGATTATGTCTTTTCCAGATGGGTGTGACCTTTAAATTCTAATTAGGCACAATAACCACCCTTTGTTGGCTCTAAATACAGAGGTCTTCTCTCATTTTTGGAGATAACATTTCCTTCATCTGCATACATTTTTTTCAAATAAAAGTAGAGACTTAGTGTGATTTCGTTGCTACCTTTTGAGTTCGCTGAAGTTATTGAAGTTTGAGGTACCGCTACTTCTTTAACAGGTATATCTGTTTTATCTTGGAAGAAAATAATCCACAACCTCGGGTACAGTGAGGGGATTAAATTCCTTAAGGACACACAATAAATTTTGTGGACTTGGATGCTTCTTCTTTTTTATCTTTTTATTACTTCTAATTTACTGGTTTTTGAAAACTTGTTTAGAATCTTTGCGGCTATTGTTTTCACAAAGTTTTATTCTACAAAAGTTTTGGTTTGTAACATTTTTTTTCTATAAAAGCTTTGTACCATAAAAGTTTTGTTTATTGTAAAACAAAAGTTTTGTTTACTGCAAAAGGTTTTTCTTTAACAAAAATTTTTGCTCTAAGTATTTTACTAATACATAGAGAATAACAATATTAAGGAATTTAATCTTATAGTTTTTCCTTTCTGTATTTCTAATTTTAAAATTTCTGAATCTTCTGAGAGTTGAGTATTTGTCTGTTTGTGATAGAAAAAAAATGATTACCTCAAATGAAGTGAATGTTGGAACAATGACTGCTACAATTCCATCTACTGCATTTTCAAGTTGTTCAAGTGCTGCCCCTATTTTTTCGGGCAGAAAAACCTGTAAAAGTTTTTGATGTAGATTTCAAGAGGTGGCAGTAGAAGATGTTCTTCTACTTGACTACCCTAAGTCTACAAAGATACATTAATGATAATGTTCCTATACTGGCTGAAGGAATGCCGGATGATGAAAAAGTCTTGGTGACTGAAGCTTAGAGGCACTCAGATTTCTATGTAGGAATTACATTTTGAGTGGCTTGCAAGATGACTTGTACAATATGTACAGTCACATGAAGACGTCCAAGGAACTTGGGGATGCCTTGGAAAAGAAGTACAAAAATGAAGATACTGGAATGAAAAAGTTTATTGTGGCAAAATTCCTGGAGTACAAAATGGTAGACAGTAAGCTTGTGGTTATTCAAGTTCAGGAATTGCAAGTTATAATTCATGATCTCCTTGGAAAAGATATAAATTTATTAGCATATTAAATTTGTTCTTAATACTTACAAAATCTTTAATGTAGGATTTATTGTAAATGATGCTTTCCAAGTGGCGGCCATCATTGAGAAGTTACTCCCACTTTGGAGATAACTATGGAAGATCTTATTGTTCGCTTGAGAATTGAAAAGACTAATAACTCGGTAGAAAAGAGGTCACAAACAAGTCCAACAATAGCTGGGGCAAATATTGTTGAAAAAGGGGCAATGTCAAAAAGAGAAAGAAATTGTTTGGACTAAAAAACAATTCGCCTAAAAAGAAGTTCAACGGTAATTATCATAATTTTGGGAAGGATGGACATAAAGTTGTTGATTGTCATTTTTCAAAGAAGCAAAAGAAAAAGAATCAAGCAAATATGATTGAGAAGAATGCCATATTGACTTAATGCAACTTGGTAGGAAAACCCAAGGAGTGGTGGCTTGATTTTAGAGCCACTACACATATTTATGTTGAAAAAGAAGCCTTTGCAACATATGCCCCTGCTGCATCTGATGAGTCCATTTACATGGAAAATTCTTCCACAACAAAAGTTGAAAGTTATGAAAAAGTATGGTAAGTTTAAAGGAAAAGGCTACCTTACTGAAGGCCTTTTCAAACTGAATGTAATGATTGTTGAAAATAATAAAGTTGAGGCTTCTTCTTATTTACTTGTATCAAATGATTTATGGCATACATGTTTAGGATATGTAAATTATAAAACCTTGCGAAAAATGAGTAGATTGAATCTATTGCTAAAGTTTAAAACCAAACAATCAAAATGTCAAGTATGTGTGGAATCTAACTATGTTAAGCATCCTTATAAGTCTGTTGAAAGGGATTCAAGTTCCTTAGACTTAATTCATACAGATATTTGTAACATGAAGTCAATACCTTCTCGTGGTGGAAAGAAGTATTTCATCATATCTATTAATGATTGTATGCGATACTACTATGTTTATTTACTTAATAATAAAGATGAAGCAATTGAAACATTCAAACAATATAAAAGTGAAGCTGAAACACAACTTAACAAGAAGATCAAAATGATTAGGAGTGATAGGCGCGGAGAATATGAATCTCCTTTTGAGGAAATATATTTGGAACATGACATTATTCATCAAATAACAGCCCCTTACACACCACAATCCAATGGAATTGTGAAAAGAAAAAATCGAACACTTCAAGAGATGATGAATGTCATGTTAGTTAGTTCTAGTTTGCCCCAGAACTTGGGGAAGGGTGGGGGGGAAAGCTATCCTTACGGTAATCAAATACTCAATTGAGTTCCAATAAAACACAATCTACTCCATACAAAAAAATGAAAAGGGAGAAAACCTAACCTTCAATACTTAAAAGTGTAGGGGGTTTGGCTAAGGTCTAGATTCCTAAACCTAAAAGAAAAAAATATGACCTAAGACTATTGATTATGTATTCATAGGATATGCTTTGAATAGTATAGCATATCGATTTCTGGTGCATCGATCAGAAAATCTGCATATTCATGTTAATATGGTAATTGAATTAGATAATACTGAATTCTTTAAAAAAAATATATCCATATAAGAAAGAACATGATTCATCTAATGAAGGAATTAAATGGCCTTGAGAAGAAGCAAAGGAGAGTGATCATAATAAGAAAAATCCAAGGCATAGCAAACGTCAAAAGACCTCTACTTCCTTTGGACCTAATTTTGTAATATTTTTATTAGAAAATGAGTCTCAAACTTTTAAAGAATCTATGACTTCTTCAGAAGCACAATATTGAAAAGAGACAGTTAATAGTGAGATTGAATCCATAATAAATAATCATACATGGGAATTGGTTGATCTTCCTCCTAGAAATAAACCCTTTAGATCTAAATGGATTTTTAAAAGGAAAATGAAAGTTGATGGAACTATTGACAAATACAAAGTGAGGCTTGTCGTTAAAGGATTTAGACAATATGAAGGTGTTGATTACTTTGATACGTACTCACCGGTAACAAAAATTACGTTAATTCAAAAGTTAATAGTATTAGCTGCGGTGTATGGTCTAGAAATTCATCAAATGAATATCAAGACAACCTTCTTAAATGGAGATTTGGAGGAAACAATCTATATGGAACAACCAAAAAGGTTCATAGTTCCTGAAAATGAAAAGAAGGTATGCAGACTTGTTAAGTCTTTGTACGAACTCAAACAAATACCCAAACAATGGCATATAAAATTTGACCAAATAATGTTGTCAAATGGTTTCAAAGTTAATGAGTGTGACAAATGTGTTTACATTAAGGACACTCTAAATAAAATTGTCATTGTTTGCCTTTATGTGGATGATATATTAATAATGAGTAACGACATTACTAACGTAAATACTACTAAGAGCATGCTTGTTAGTAAGTTTGATATGAAAGACCTATGAGTTGCTAACTTGATATTAGGAATTAAGATTCACAAATTTCTCAAGGTCTAGCATTGCCTCAATTTCATTATATCAAATGGTACTAGAAATATTCAAGTACTTAAACTACAAAAGTGCAAGAACCCCAATTGATCTGAACCTTGATCTGGCTAAGAATAAAGGTAAAAGTCAGTTTCAATTGGATAATGTTAGAGTATTGGGAAGTTTGATGTATGTCATGAACTGTATGCGACCAAACATAGCTTGTGCTCTAAGTAATTTGAGTCTTTACACGAGTAATCCCAATCAAACTCATTGGATGGCGATGAAATGGGTTTTGGGATATTTGGAATATACTCAAAACTTTATTTTGTATTATAGCAAGTACTCAATAGTTGTTGAAGGATATAGTGATGCAAACTAGATTACTGGATCAACTGAGACTAAGTCCACAAGTGGATACGTCTTTACCATTGGTGGAGGAGCAATTTCATAGAAATCATCCAAATAAACATGTATAGCTCGATCTACAATGGAGGGTGAGTTCATAGCCTTAGATAAGGCTGGTGAAAAAGCTGAATGGATCCAAAATTTCTTAGAAGATATTCCATTTTGGCCCAAACCAATGGCTCTTATATGCATACATTATGATAGTCAAGCGACAATAGGAAGAGCTGAGAGCGTTATGTATAACGGTAAGTCCCGTCATGTATAACTAAGACATGATAATGTTAGGCAACTACTCTCCAGTGGAATTATCACAGTTGACTATGTTAAGTCAAAGGATAATGTGTTGGATCCACTTACAAAAGGCCTAATTAAAGAGGGAATTGAAAGATCATCAAAGAGAATGGGATTATAGCCAAGGACAAATCATTGTGGTGGTAACTCTACCTAGAAGACTGGAGATCCCAAGATCTAGGTTCAAGGAAATCAAATAAAGTCATTGATGACAGTTTAACATTGTCAAAACTATGCTAAAGTTCATTCTCACGATGAGACATTTTTCAGAAATAAGTTAAGGTAATATGACTTTTTAATGATTTCTAAGTTTGATACAGGGTATACCAAATAGTGTATCTATAGGATAACACATTATAAAATCACCTATATAAGTGTGAAATGTATGCCGATTTAAGGAGAATCCTGTAAGGCCAGTTCTCTATGCACTTATGAACCAGGAAGTGTTCATGGCTGAAATGAACAAAATAATGAGAACCAAAACCAGTTAAAGGTTTAGTTGTGTGACTTATGTTGTCTAGGTGTACAACAAAGATTGACGGTTCAAAGATATCATATCTATCAATTAACCGAGTATATCCAATATATATTCACTATGAAAAGTACAAAGAGAAACCTATTTATCCAAATGCAATTAATCCTTACTTACGAATCACACAAGTTTTTCATGCATGTATTTTTATTTTATTTATTTATTTATTTTATTTTATTTTTAAAAAATAGTCCTTCCCATTCATGTGGAGGATTATTGGGTGTTTAAAGGTGTGAATGGCAATGAAGGGTTGTGACTTTTCTAAAAGGTCATAACTTTTCCTAAGAGTGGTGACCTTTCTAAAAGATTATTTCTTTTCAAGACGGGTGTGACCTTTCTAATAAGGCACAATAAGTACCCTTTTGTTGGATATAAATAGAGAGGTCTTCTCTTATTGTTGAAGATAAGATATCCTTCATCTGCATATATTTCTTTCAAATAAAAGTAGAGTGTTAGTGTAATTTCGTTGCTGCCTTTTGAGTTCACTGAAGTTATTGAAGTTTGAGGTACCGCTACTTCTTTAACAGGTACATCCGTTTTATCCTAGGAGAAAATAATCCACAACCTCAGGTACAGTGAGGGGATTAAATTCCTTAAGGACACACAGTGAATTCTGTGGACTCGGATACTTCTTCTTTTTCATCTTTTGATTTACTGGTTTTTGAAAACTTGTTTAGAATCCTTGTGGTTATTGTTTTCACAAAGTTTTGTTCTACAAAAGTTTTGTTTTGCAAAATTTTTTTCTACAAAAGTTTTGTTTGCTACAAACATTTTTTTTAATAAAAACTTTTGTTCTAAGTATTTTAGTAATACATAGAGAATAACAGTTTATCATATCTACAAATCGATAATCAATAGGTAAAATCAATAATATTCAAAATCGAATTGAATCACTCGACACACAACCCTATTTAGCTCTACTGTCTTGAGGCTTATTAATGAGATGAAAATGTCAATCCAGTAGCAAGTTCAATAAGTTGAAAATATAACGGTTCAAGCTCTTTCACTTTTTCCACACCCATCGTCATGATCAATAAACTTTTTCCTTTTGTTGTTATTTTCCTGTATGGGGGTAGAATTAAAAGTTAAAGTTAAATAGTTTCTGAATCTAGAAAGCTGTCATCTTTTTCGGAGAGTCTAAAAAGGGAAGTGTGACATAGGAGTAACTTAATTACAACACAAATTAAATGCTAATATATAGTTTCACTGAGGTAGGAGATTAAAAAGGTTGTAGAAATGTGATCTCGAGAAATTTTGCTGATAAAAAAATATAACCTTGCATATTGTAGCAATAGTAACAAATATTAGTCAAGAAGGGAAGTGAAAATAACCTAGTACTGTGAATCTACCATAAAATCATTAAGAACCAAAACAAAAGGAAAACGAAAACTATAATAACTAATAGTTGCACAACCATGTCATGTGTATTTTACCAGCATTTTATAGTTTTTGCATTGAACACACAACACTAATGACCTTTCTTCATAAAGAATAATACAACAGACATGTGAAATAAAGAGGAGATCTCAAACCTTGAATCCTAGAGCCTGTATTACTTGAACTTTAATACTTTGTACATTCTCTTCCTTCAATGGGTCAAAGAGTTGTGCCCGTAGCACAGGGGAGCAAGCAGTATAAATCAACTTGTGTGCAGTAAAGATTTCATCTTCAACTTCAGACTTTATATCAGCTTCCGCTCCACTGTCTAGGACTTGCCCAAAATGAAGCGCAATATCTGATGGTTCACAGGCAGAGAGAAAGTTTTCGGTATTTCATTGTATATCAAGAGAGACAATCATCTTTAAGATAGTCTGTTGAAGTATTGTCTCCTCTTGGGCCTAGTCCATCAAGGATTTGTCTCTTTGGGCTCACCCCAAAAGATGTCTCATAGTATATAAATCAGTCCTTTTCTTATATACTCAGCATTTCTCTTGTGTTTTGTCGATGTGGCACTTCTCATCTCAAGATGGGTTGTTACAGTCTGATGTTTCTAGCAATGTTCTCCTGAAAAAGCATTTATAAGCCATGTAAAGGCAATCATGAAACAGGAAAAGGTCAATATATACACTGATGGAAAAAGCAATTCAAGAGTACATATACTATATATAGAACTAAAATTCCCTGAGTAAGATTTCCTAAAATGACAATAAGCCAATTAGAGAAATTCCTTAAATACTATTTTCAGACATTACATTCAGTATTTGAAGCAAAAGGGTTCTTTTATATCATAACAACCACCACCATCACCTCCCAAAAAAAACTACCCAGAAACTAATAGTTTCTTTTCTCACTCCAACTCTTGGTTAACTCTATCCCAACCATGGTTGGATCGTGGGATAGTTTCCACCAATATCTGATCACTCTCGTCATAATGAAGCAAATGTTGACTCAAACCTGTCTTAAGACCTCAATGAACTCATGCACACATCCCTCAACCAAGGAAAATCTTTGAAATAAAAGTTAAGATATTGATTAATTTTTCTTTTTCTTTTTTTATCAATTGAAATATTCATGTTGCGATGAGTTATTTATAGCCACATGTAGTAAAGAACAATTTCAAATGAATAGTAATCAAAAAGAAGGTATAATCCTAAGAGCGACAGTCATTTACTTTTTAGTAAGAGGCCAACCACATTAAAGGTGAATCGTGGACAATGTGATTTCGAGGTTGTTCCTATTATTGCAGCCACAGAAGCTAGGAGTCCAATTTGGGATGCGGTGTGAGATAGTGAACTAGAAGGCGACTCTTTGATTATGGACATACTCAAGGTGGCATGCGTTCAATGGAAAAAGTGAGTATCTTTAGAAGAAAGTGAAGCAAAAATATATACTACATAGGTCACGCCCAAACGAAAAATAACAAGATGTCATGTTATAGTAGGTAGACATCACACCTATGTAATATGGATCCCAATCAAATGCAGTAAATAATGGCTTCTGGAGAGCTTTTTCCTGTGAAATTGTAGATGATGAGAGAAAAGAAAAAATTGCCAAAGGGAATAGTGAAATTAGATTGGAAAGAGAAGTAAAAAGGTTGGAGACATATAAAGTATCAAGACAAATATTATTTTAGTATTAAGCCATATTAAAAATATAAAACCAATCACTCTAATATCGTTCATTTAAAAGGAGATTAGAATATGAATGCACCCACCTCTAAGCAAATCATGGGAAAGAATCTAAAGGCTATCTATCACCGTTTAGAGAAATAAAAAGATAGAGTAGTTCTTATCAAAAAAATAAAGAGAAGACTGAAAAGACTTTGTATACCAATAGTGAAAAGTATAGTCGGATGAGTTAAAAGTTACCATTGTTAGTCATTTTTAATTTGTGAACTCACATATTAATATATTATACATAGATATGCTATCATTAAATTAGATTTTTTTTATCTTATAAAGTATTATTTATATTTGGGCATAAAATATAAATATCCATTAAGCTTTTCTTTTAATTATAATGAAAATTTATTAAAAAAAATACCTTTCTTGAAAAGACATATCTTTCATGAAAAGGAATACCTTTCATGAAAGGGTGTTGCAAAATCTTCAAATACTTGATCCCTAAATCAAAAGATAGATTTTTCTCTTTCTCTCCATCTCAGAAAAAGAACACTACAAAACAGTCTTCAAAGTTTAAAAGATCAAGTTCTTTAAATAATTTATTGCAATGGAACAAGATTAGTATTCTTATCTTTCTTATATATTGATATTCAAGTCTGGTATTTACTTGTGATTCTAAGTGATTTTTTCAAGTTTTTCCACAAGTGATATCAAAGCCATAGTCTTGTTAAATTATTAGACATGATGCTAATGCAGTTTTATGGAACAAGTTTCTCCCAAATTTAATAAATTAAAATTAAAAAAATTTTACTTTGTCAGTCTTTCGGTAATTTTTTTTAAGGAATTATTTATTATTTCATTTTGTTTTTTCTTCTTTTCGTAGGATTGAATAAAGTTTGACTTTTCATTTTATATATAGAGAAAGATTTACATATAAAATAATAATAATTTAAGTTGGCAGCACCACAGATTGCTTACTGGAAACGAGTATTATTTCCTTCTTTGTTTTAATATGTGTTAAGTTTTTTTGGTGTCTGTGATTATAAGTAATAATAATAATAATAATAATAACTTTGAGACAATAAATATGAATAGTAATTATAATGTCTAACTGTGAAAAAGAAATTCTCTACTTACTTGTTGCAAAGCAGCATTTTATGTAGAACTTCTAAAGAATAGTTTTTTTGGGAGAAGTAATTTTTGGGTTACTGCAGTTCTTTTGAATGATCGAATTTGGTCATACTTGTAACCTTTCAATTTTAGTTTATGTTATGTTATTATTTTATTTATATTTCTAGTTCGTAAGTAAATACGTTAAAAATAATATGTTGCCAAAGTAACCTCTATTATTTGAAATTCATTTACTTTGAACATAAACATATGTTTTATCTATGTGAAATAATTATCCCAAAGAAAATTATTTTGACCAGATTATGGATAATTATGAATATGTGATACATTGGAATACATGCTAATAATATGTCGGTCCAAAGAAAGGCATATTACTAATCCATTTTAATAATCAATATTTATGAACTATGTATAAGAGTACCACTTACAAGTTATTTATTTCTATCCAAAGACTAAATGAAAACGTTGTTCTAGGTATCTTGAAATGGACCCACTTTTATGTATATAACAATGTCATGGCATGCTCAATTATCTCTTAACTTAGCTATGTTAGGCTCTTTAACCATTGTTGTAGCTCATCATATGTATTTCATGCTCCCTTATCCGTCTCTAGCTACTGACTATGGTACATAACTGCCATTGTTTACACATCACATGTGGATTAGTGGATTTCTCATAGTTGGTAGTAGCATTGGCATAGGTAACTCCATCTGACACATTCCTCGAGCAATTCCCAAAGCCTACTAATTTTTATTATTTCTTTTAAAAAAATTAAATTTTTATTTCTATTTTTTGAATTTTTTTGGATTATGTTTTAGGAGTTCTAAAATATCTTTTAGTCCATGATCAAAACTCCAATTGGTCCTATACATGTGACCCGCTATCAGAAAAAGAATTGCTATAGCTAAATGATGATGAACAATATCAGTCAGCCACAGACCCCCAGTTACAGGATCTAATCCTCCACAAAAAATAGAAGAGTTAGCAAAGGTACAGACATCCCAATCTAGTGTGTGTTTGATAAATGTTTATAAATTATTTATGATTGTTACTTTAGTTGTGTTTGATTTGCTTTATCTTCACATATACATGATTTGTTCGATTGTTAATTGTGAGCATTATTTATTTTATCTTATAGTGTCTTCAATATCTGAGAATATGAACAACATTCCTGTCCTTAATGACACAAACTTTAAGAAATGAAAAGAGCACATTATGATAATATTTAGTTGCATGGATCTTGACTATGCGTTAAGATTTGATCGTCCTGCGGACCTGAATGAAACTAGCACTGATGAACAAAAATCTGCATTCGAGAAGTGAAAACGATCAAATCGCATGAGCTTGATGATGATGCAACACTCAATTTCGAAATCCTTAAGAGGCAGTATAACAGAGAATAGAGATGCCAAAGGTTTCTCAAAAGAAATCACAAATCAATTTGCTGCTAATGAAAAGGTTGAACAAATACTATTCATAACAAGATTGTTTCAATGTGATATAAAGGTAAAGAAAATATAAGAGAGTACATTATGGACATGTCTAATCTTGTGACAAAACTCAGGGCCTTTAAGCTTGAATTATCTGATGACATACTTGTGCACCTGATTTTGATCTCCTTTCCTGCGCAATTCAGTCAATTCAAAGTTTCATATAATACTCAAAAGGAAAAATGGACTTTGAATGAGCTTATAGCTTAATGTGTACAGGAAAAGGACAGACTTAAACAAGAGAAGATTAAAAGTGCTCATTTGACATCTACCTTTGAAAATAAAACCATTTCACATAAGCAGAAAAGGAGAAAAATTAAAAAAATCGCAGACAAAGAAACATCTGATGCTAAGGAAAAGAAGTCATATTTCTTTTGTAAGAAACTTGATCACAGAAAGAAAGAATGTTTCAAGTATGTTACTTGACGTGAAAAGAAAGGTAAACTTCTCAGTTTTGTTTATTCAAAAGTTAATTTGACTATGGTACCTAGTAACATTTGGTGAATAGATTCGGGTGCAACTATTCACGTAAGTGCCACTATGCAGGATTACCTAAGGAGTCGAAAGTCAATTGATGCTGAAAGATACATCTATATAGGTAATGAAAATAAAGTAGTTGTAGAGGCTATTGGTGTCTTTATAATTATATTAGATATTGGTTTCTATTTAGAACTAGAGGAAACATTTGTTGTACCGTCATTTAGACGGAACTTAATTTCTATTTCTTATTTGGACAAATTTGAATATACTTATTCTATTGGAAATGGAAGTTGTAGTATTTCTCTAAACTCTAATATTATTAGAATTGGTATTCTAATTGATAAATTATATATATTGAACCGTCAAGCCTCATACAATATTGAAAACCTACATTCTAGTAATTTTGGTACTAAGCACAGATTAATAAATGAGGATTCATCAATGTTATACCATAAGCGATTGGGTCATATTTCAAAACAAAGAATACAAAGGCTTGTATCTGAAGGAATTCTTGATTCCCTTAATTTATCACATTTGAAAATTTATATAGAATGCATCAAGGAAAAACAAACGAATGTAAGAAAAATAGGTGCTTATAGGAGTAAGAAACCTTTAGAGTTGATACATACATATATTTGTGGTCCTTTCCCCACAACTTCATGGAATTGTCAACAATATTTTATCAACTTTATAGATGATTACTCTCGCTATGGCTATATCTATTTAATTCATGAGAAGTCACAATCTTTGGATGTTTTCAAAATTTTCAAAGCAGAAGTTGAAACTCAATTAGGCAAGAAAATTAAAGCTGTCAAATCTGACGTGGAGGAGAATACTACGATAGATATGATGGTTCAGGTGAATAACGTCTAGGGCCTTTCGAAAAGTATCTAGCAGAGTATGGAATTATATCTCAATACACCATAGTAGGAACTTTGCATCAAAATAGTGTATCTGAGATACGAAATCAAACTCTAAAAGATATGGTAAGAAGTATGATTAGTCATTCTTCTTTACCTGAATTACTTTGGGGAAAAGCGTTAAAAACTGTAGTTTATATACTAAACAAAGTTTCAAGCAAAGCGATAGATAAAACCCCATATGAGTTGTGGACTGGTAAGAAGCCTAGTATTAGGCACTTACATGTCTGGGGATGTCCAGCCGAAGCAAGGCCTTACAAGCCTAATGAAAAGAAATTGGATTCAAGAACTATTAGTTGCTAGTTTGTGGGTTACTCTGAAAGGTCGAGAGGTTTTAAATTTTATAAACCCTTAAATAGATTTTTTTTTGAGACAGAAAATGCCAAATTTATTGAGGACGTTGATTATGGAGGGAACATTCAAAACAAACAAATTGTGTTTGAAGAGATATTTGATGATATTGATTCTACTATTAAAACTGATATGATCACTTTACCAAATACTTTTCAGCCTGTAAATTAGAATTACATAGAAAACACAATGATATTGATTCTAAATGTTTCTCAACTTGTGGATCAATATTTGATAGACAACATAATAATATCACCTCATGTTCAACAACCTCAAGTTGAAGTGCCTAAAAGAAGATCCAACAGAGAAAGGAGAAATGCGATTTCTGATGACTATGTCATTTATCTCCAAGAACATGATTTTGATATGGGATTGGAAGATGATCCTCTAACTGTTAGTTAAGTAAAATCATGTCAAAACTTTGTCAGATGGATCAAAGCCATGAAAGATTTGATGAAATTTATGAAAGACAATGACATTTGAGATCTTGTCGAGTTACCATAAGGATCTAAACCAATTGGGTGTAAAGGAATTTTCAAAACTAAACGTGGTTCAAAAGGTAACATTGAGAGATACAAAGCTCATCTAGTTGTCAAAGAATTCACTCAAAAGAAAGGCATAGATTTTAAAGAGACTTTTTCACCGATTTCATCAAAGACTCTTTTAGAATCATTTTGACACTTGTAGCTCATTATGACTTAGAGCTACACCAAATGGACCAAAAGACTACTTTTCTCAATGGAAATATTATAGAAATAATATACATGGTGCAACTAGAAAATTTTGAATCTCAAAGCATTATATGTCAACTTAATAAGTCCATATATGGCTTAAAGCAAGCATCCCTTTAATGATACCAAAAGTTTGATCAAGTGATAACCTCTTTTGATTTTAAGGAAAATACTATTGATCAATGCATATAGTTGAAGTTCAGTGGGAGAAAATTTATCATGTTTGTGCTATATGTAGAGGACATTCTACTGGCAAGTAGTGATATAGGTTTATTGCATAAAACCAAGAAATTTTTATCTAGCAAATTTGAAATGAAAGATCTTGGTGAGGCATCCTATGTTTTGGGTATAGAGATCCATAGAGATTGTACCAGAAACATACTTGAAGTATCACAAAAGACTTATGTTGAAAAGGTGTTGCATAGATTTGGCATGCAAAATTGTACACCAGGAGATACACCTGTAGCAAAAGGTGATAAATTTAGTTTACGACAATGTTCATATTTGGACACAGAAAAGAAAAAAATGGACAAAATTCCATATACATCAGTAGTGTGAAGTCTTATGTATGCATAAGTTTGTACACGTCCAGATATAGCGTACATAGTGGGAATGTTAGGCTGATATTTAAGTAATTCGGGAATGGATCATTGTAAAGTAGCAAAAAAGGTTATGAGGTATCTTCAGAGAACTAAAGATTACATGCTCACTTATCGGAGGCAAGATCACTTGGAGATTGTTGGATATTCTGATCCAGATTTTGCTGGATGTCTTGATAGTAGGAGATCTACATCATGTTATATTTTCATGTTGGCTGGAGAAGTTATTTCATGGAAAAGTGTAAAACAAACATTAATAATTCATCTATCATAGAAGCTAAATTTGTGGCCTGCTATGAAGCATTAAATTAGGGAATATGGCTAAGAATTTTTATCACTCGACTATAGATTATCGATGGTATAGAGAGACATTTAAAAATTTATTGTGATAATAAATTTGCTGAGTTATATTAGAAGAACAATCGAAGTTCGTCAAAGTCAAAGCACATTGACATTAAATTTTTGATTGTAAAGGAAAAAGTTCAGAGTTGTCTTGTGTCGATTGATCATATTAGTACAAACTTGATGATTGCGGATCCACTCCAAAAAGGTCTACCAACTAAAGTATTTCATGAGATGTGGCTCATATGGGTGTTGTCAGATTTGATGATGAGTCATTTTAGTGGGAGTTTGTATGTTTTTTATGCTTTTGACATGATAAAGTTTATTTTTCTGTACAGACTAAAGTTTTGTAAAATTTATGAATTTAATATGTTTATTGATAACTCTAAAAATAAAGATATTAACTTTCTATTGTGATATTACACAAGGTATAAGAAAGTGCTTATGGACTGTTAAAGTCATTAAATAGGACCAATTGAAAATAGACATGGTTTATATCATTTTGCATGTAATTTTCATATTTGATCTATGTCATTGGTATTACTAATACTTGTGACCATTGATGAGTTTAGTCACGAATATATGTTACAAAAATCTCTTTGATCCAATATTGGTATTATCAATGGACCAGATTGGTTTGAGATATTTAAATTAAGATAACAAAAGTTTTTACACAATAAAGTTTCATTTACGTATGATTCTTCTAGAAATATATGTGGTCCAAGTGGGAAATTGTTAGTCATTTTTAATTTGTCGACTCACATATTAATATATTATACATAGATATGCTATCATTAAATTAGCCTTTTTTATCTAATAAAGTATTATATATATTTGGGCATAAAATATAAATATTCATTAATCTTTTCTTTTAATTATGATAGAAACTTATTTTAAAAGACACCTTTCTTGAAAAGACATATCTTTCATGAAAAGGTATACCTTTCAAGAAAGGGTGTTGCGAAATCTTTAAATAATTGGTCCCTAAATCAGAAGACAGATTTTTCTCTTTCTCTCCATCTCAAAAAAAGAACATAACAAAATAGTCTTCAAGGTTTAGAAGATTAAGTTCTTCAAATAATTTATTTCAATTGAACAAGGTTAGTATTCTTATCTTTCTTATATATTGATGTTCATGTCTACTGATTTAATTGTGATTCTGAGTGATTTCTTCAAGTTTTCCAATAATGACAAGATATATTTCGGTACTTTTATTCTAGCATGAATTTAAAAATATTGTAAGTATTCTATGTGTTGAATCCTACTGCCATTCCTCCTGATGTGCTGCCATATGACAATGCTAAAAAAACAGTGAATACCGACCTCTGATGAAAGTCGATAATTTTTGACTTTTTGAAGTTGGTATTGCTAAAAATAATTAAAAAATAAAAAAAGCTTGAGAAAATCTGCTTCAAGAAGTCGATTTTTAATGAAAAAAATGCAAGAAAATAACATTGACCTATATAAGTTGAAACTTTTCCCAAAAAAATAATACAAGAAAATCGACTTCTTGTAGTGGGTATTGAATTTAATAAATAAATTAAAAGTCTATTTTTTTAATTAAATTTAGCTAAATAGTTCTTTAAAAGTTGATTTTATTTAAAATAAAAAGTAAATTAATGTAAAATACCGGCCTCTGAATGTCAGTATTAACATGAACAATTTTATTTTTATATGTTATTGTTAGGACCCATAACGTAATTTAAACCCCGAACGTCCTTGATTGGTTCGATTTAATAAAGTTTGGGACCAAATGTAATAATTTACTTAAGTTAGGTCCTTAAGAATAAAAAGGCATATGGGGTCAAGGTGGATGTATTTTGTTGATTGGCACAAGTGTGTGTGTGTCCCTATATATATATGTGTATACCTTGTGCAAGATATACAAATCTACACTTAGCAAAATAAAAAAAAAATTGTTGAACAAGTGAAGTAGCCTCGGGTTGCTACAGTAACCCTAAAAAAAATTCAATTTTTTCGTGTTTTCGATTATTTGATGCTTCAAACTCGGTATATTGAAGCCCCTAAGTAGCGTG
>JAOTQJ010026661.1:0-16354 GCA_025642045.1 Solanum sejunctum | reverse complement strand
AAATTATAATTGAGGACCAAACTTAGAAGAAATATTGCATCCGGTCCCAAACTTTATTAAATCGAGCCAATTAAGGATTTTCGGGGTTTAAGTTAAGTTACGGGTCCTAACAATGATGTTGCTGAGATGATTTACATGACTTTAAGATGTATTGATTTCACTATTTCATGATCCATACTCTTGCATTTTGCATTATTTGAACATGTACTTATATGTTCCTACTATGTGTTTTTATAAAATGTCAAGTCAAAAATTCTCATGCTATTGAGGATCTATTACATGATTTATAAGTTGAGTGATTTCATGATGATTAAGGGCTTCCAAGCATATATTAAATTCATGTAAAGTACCAATGACATTGCAAATGAATTGTTGGGTTCCTATGTTTTGTTATTTTTTTGGGAAAGTGTGAAGTCCTTTCTTGATACTTGAATGTGATGGTTTGATGAGTTATTTTCATGAATTTTACCAAAAATATTATATCATAAGATATGGGCATCTTGTAAGACCTACCGAAAAGGCCATGCCGTCAGGTAGAATACTTCATGGCTCCTACCTAAAAGATTATATCATACAATAGGGAAAATCTTATACCACGTATCAAAAAGACCATGTTGTAAGGTAGGGATATTGGTAACACTCTCCTAAAAGGTTATACCATAAGGTGTGTTGGTGGCTATTTGGCTAATCTCATGCATATTGTGTAAAGTTCGAGTATATTCCATATTGAGCTTGTGTTCCTTGATTAATATTAAGAATCTTGTTATTATGACATATAACTCTCGTTCCATTGCATCCCACATACTTAGTATATTCAACCGTACTGATGCATACTCTATGCCTACATGATATTACTATGTAGGGACCGTAGCACCTTTTGATCATCATCCCTGTGGCTAGTTTGGTGCTTTGTAGTTACGCTTTCGTAAGTCCTTAAGTCCGAGGATGATTTCTATCTTACTCTTGCCATTTGCTATTTATTTATGTTGAACACTTGATATTATGAGGTTGAGCTTGAAAAATGTTTTGGCCCCCACTTCATTCCATGTTAGAGGTGTTGTTGGATATTAAGATGTAACTATGCTGTGAGCTTGACTCTTGAAATGTTTTATGACTATCAAAGACTTCCCTTAGTCGTATTCTCTTACTTATATCTCTTGTTGTTGTTATTTTGCTTCTCGATGAAGGATGTATAATTAACATCGTAAGAGGCTTGTTTAGGGATTCTTTGGGTTTCTCATTCATCGTGTCACGTATAGGCCCTAGGCTTGGGTTGTGACAAACTTTGTATCAGAGTACTAGGTTTTTAATGGTCCTCGAAATCCAATAAATCGCATCGATTAGAGTCTTATTCATGGTTGTCAAATGCGCCATAACCATGAATGGGAGGCTATAAGGCATTTTAGGAAATGTTTCACTTCTTCATGGTCTATATCGTGCTTTAGATGTAAGTGTAAGGATTTTTACCTAACGAATGCTCTTTGCTCTTCTGGATCATGTCGCTTCAAAGAGAAAGACTAAGAAGGGCCAGCTTACCTGAGGAGGGTCTAGTATATAAAGCCCCTCTAGGGGAAAGGGTCACTCAAGTCATCTTTCGGAATTCCATCACTATGTTGGCACATGTAATAAGCAACCAAATTCACCAAGGGGCTCAAGCCCCTCATGATCCTTCTCCGACTTCCATAGTGAGGGATTTTACTAGAATGAACCCACCGGTGTTCTATGGGATCCAAGATGGATGAGTAACCCAAGGGTTCATAGATGTGATGTATAAGGTGCTATCCATCTTGGGGTTCAATTCGGAGTAGAAGACAGAACTAGCGGCCTACCAACTAAAATATGTGGCTCAAATTTGATTTGTGCAATAGAAGATGGAGAGGGGAAATCATGATGTTATTCCTTGGGAAGAGTTTAAGGCCGCTCAACTGGTTCTTCCTGATTGAGTTAAGAAAGGCTAAAATGGTGGATTTCATAAATGTGAAGAAAGATTCCATGAGTGTGATGTAGTATGCTCTCAAGTTCAAAAAGCTCTTCAAGTATGCCCCACAATTGGTTGTCGAACCTAGATCAAAGATAAACATATTTGTGCCGGGGTATCTGACTTGGTAAATAAAGAGTGTTGTACAATGATGCTTGTAAGTGATATGAATTTTTATCGTCCCATGACCTATCCCGAACAACTTGAGGGAGAGAAGCTTAGGAATAAAAGAAGTGGGGAGACCAAGAGGTCTCGGGTGGAGGGCGACTAATTTCAACAAGGTCTCATGTTTCAAGGCCAAGGATCCTCTAGTGGTCCAAACAAAAGGGTTGCTAAGGATAGGATGCCTAACCAAAGGCCCAAAGAAGTTGATGATAGGGTGACCCATCTTAGATACCCAAAATGTCAGTGGAAACATGGTGGCACATGTTTAAGGAGCACGACTGCATGCTTTGGGTGTAGCGAGATTGGCCACAAAATTTTGGATTGTCCACATGCTCAAAACAAGGATAAGGTGGTCATATTGACCAAGGCCCTCAAGGTTGCCAATAAGGGGGGGTGCTCCATGACATAATTGATTCTATGCTCTTTAAGGGAGGAAAATATGGGATAATGTGTCCGATGTTGCTACCGATATATTAAATGCTTTTGATTTTAGTGTGTATGCATTGGTGGATCTGCTTACTGCTATTTCTTTCATTATTCCTTTTTAGTTGCTAATAAGCTTTTTATGAGTCCCGAATTTCTATATAAACCTTTTAAGTGTTGACCCCTATTGGTGAGTCTATTTTTGCTAGAAAAAGTCTATAGGGTCGTCCATGTCCTCATTGCATGAAGTCTTGTCTAGTGATTTTTGTTGAATTTGCCATGGTGTAGCTTGAGATTTTTCTTGGGATGGATTGGTTACATGCATGTCATGCTTCCATTGATTGTAGAGCCTGTAAAGTTGGATTCCAATTTCTTAACGAGATCGTACTTAAGTAGGGAAGTTGTAAAGTAGTAGTTAAGGATAAATTCATTTCTTTTGTTAAGGAGCAAATTGATCTCTAGGAGTTATGTTTACCATCTCATAATTGTTAGGGATATTGAGTCTGAAATAGTTCCTATTGAGTCAGTTCCAATAGTCAATGAGTTTCTTATGTCCTTCCCAATATTTTGAATTTGTGGTATCGTTTGCTTGACTAATGCCCTGGCTATGTTTGTGGATCTCATGAATATTGTCTTTAAACCCTACCTTGATATGTGTGTGGTAGCTGTGGATGGTATATTGATTTATTTTCAAAATGAAGAAGAGCTTATGAGTCATTTGAAGGTGATGTTGCAAATCTTACGGGATGAGAGGTTGTTTGTTAAATATGATAAGTGTGCATTTTGGGTAACAAAGGTGGTTACAGAAGTACACCGGTTGGCTAGGTTGGGAATGAGGTTGGATGAAGTTGAGAATGGTAGTATAGTGATTTTGACAATTCAAAATCTTCTTTGGTTGAAGAGGTCAAGATAGCGCAAGACCTTGACCCCGCCTTGCTAGAGTTGAATTTTCTGGTAGAAGATGGTGAAGTGGAGCTTTTCTCCCAAGGGCGAGATGGTGTCCTTAGGTACTAAGGTAGGCTATGTGTGCTTGTGTTTATTATTGGGTTCACTTGGAAGGTCCACCTATGAAGGGTGTGATCTGGTGTTGCAAGAAAGGGGATTGAGCCTAAGGTTTGTGGATCCTTATAGAGTGTTGAGGAGAATTGGTAAAGTTGCTTATGAATTGGAATTGACTAGGGAAATGGATATGGTTCATATGGTATTTCTTGTATCTATGTTGAGGAGATGTGTTGATAACCCAAGTGTTATAGAGCGCTTTGAGGTTCTTGGTGTTGTGGAGGATGAGTTGACCTATGAGGAGGTCCCGGTGGGGATATTGGATGGACATGTGGAAAGGTTGAGAAATAAAGATGTGGCATCCATTGAGGTTCTTTGGAGGAATCAACAGGTTTAAAGTTCTACATAGGAAGCCAGAGAGAACAAGAAGAGGAAATATTCATACCTCTTTTCCTCTATTCATTCTTAAGATAGCAAACTAAGTCCCTTCTATGATTTCAAGTCTTAAGTTTCAGCCCTCATATCATGTTGCAAGCATTCATGTTTATGGTAACAAGTTTATGGTGATTTTTGACATTAATTCAACATTTTTGTAAAGAATGTTTAAACATAATTGTTGCATTCTTGTCGGGCTAAAATATTCATGATCACTTATCTTATACATGTTTCTTTGACATTCGGGGATGAATGTTCCCAAGGGGGAGATATTGAAACGCCCCAAAAATGTGCTTCAAAAATACCCATAATCGTAATTTTGATATATCTCAAACTCTGCATATGATATCATAAATTCGACTTCATATTCTTGATCAGAGGGTAAAATTGAGTGGGAAAAGGGTATAACTATGATTTTATAATACCTATAGAGAAAATGATTTTCGCCAACTTTTAACAAAACATTGTGGGTCCGCAAAGGCTCAGCGATGCGAACCCATCGCTGAGGAGTGTTATCACTTTCTTAATTTTCTATTTCAGCCTAGGGCATTGGGGGCATGGTCTCATGCCCTTTCACATGTGAAATATCCCATATTTAGCCATTTTCCAACCCTGTATCACCCAAAAACCCTTTCTAAAACCTCTCAACCATTTTATCAAAAATTCTCATCCAAATTCAAGTATCTCAAGCTTAATTCCGAATCTCAAGAACTCCATTCAAGCTTCAAGTTTTCTTCAAGTCTACATCAATGAATCCACAAATTTATGTATGTGGGTTTCATTCATTTAGTCCTTTCATCCATAGATCCCAAACTTTCTATTTTATGAAAATTGCATGATTTCAAATTATATTAATTACGGGTATCTATTATTATTAAATATGAGCATGAAATATATTGGGGTTTTATCAAATATTGTTGATTATGTATGAATATCTATTTTAAATTTATACTATGAATTAATCTTTTCCTATTGATACTATACATGATTCAAGCTATGGAATCTATGAACTATTATGAAGTTTTGATATGATTTACAAGTTATCCATGATGGGGTTTTACTATAATGTTGGTGAGTTGATTTACATGACTTTATGATGCATTGATTTCACTATTTCATGATCCATACTCATGTAATTTGCATTATTTGAAAATGTACTCATATGTGCTCAACAAGTGTTTGATAAAATGTCAAGTCAAGAATTATCAAGATATTGATGATCTATTGCATGATTTACAGGTCAAGTGACTTCATGATGATTAAGTGCTTCCAAGAATGCATTAAATTCATGTAAAGTATCTATGACATTGCAAGTAAATTGTTGGGCTCCTATTTTGTTATGTTTTTGGGAAAGTATAAAGTCTATTCTTGACACTTAAATGTGATGGTTTGATGAGCTATTTTCATGACTTCTTCCAAAACGATTATATCGTAAGATATGGACATCTTATAAGACCTATCGAAAAGGCCATGTCATATGGTCGAATAACTCATGGCTCCTAACGAAAAGATTATATCGTAAGGTAAGAAAATCTTATAACACCTACCTAAAAGGTCATGCCGTAAGGTACACTTCATGGTTACTATTGAAAAGATTATATCATAGGGTAAGGACACTCTATAATACCACCCAAAAAGGTCATGTCATAAGGTATAACCATTCACAACTCCTACCTAAAAGATTATATCGTAAAATAGGGGACATCTTACACTACCTATCAAAAAGGATATGTCTTATGGTATGGGTATTGGTAACACTCTATGAAAAGGTTATACCGTAAGGTGAGTGGGTGGCTGTTTAGCCCGTATCATGTATGTTGTGTAAAGTTCGAGTATATATTTTACATATTGAGGTTATGTTCCTTGATTATGATTAAATATCTTGTTCTTATAACGTATGACTCTCATCGCATTGGATCCCACATACTTAGTACATCGAAACATATTAGCGCATACTCTATGCCTACATAATATTATCATGTAGAGAAAGGAGCACCTTTTGATCATCATCCACATGGCTAGTTCGGCGCTTTCAAGTTAAGCTTTGGTGAGTCCTCAAGTCCGAGGACGTTATCCATATTATTCTTGCCATTTGCTATTTATTTATGTTAAACACTTGATACTATGATGGTGAACTCGAAAAATGTCTTGGCCCCCACTTCATTCAATATTAGATGTGTTGTTGGATATTAAGATATAATTTGCAATGATCTTAACTAAGATGTTTTATGACTACCAAAGACTTCCCTTAGTCCTGTTTCCCTTATTTATATCTCTTATTGTTGTTATTTTGCTTCCGCAACCATCGATGTGTGATTGATATGCTAAGAGGCTTGTTTGGGTTCCCTATTAGGCATATCGCGTCTAGGCCCTAAGCTTAGATCATGACAAGCACTTCACGAATGTGGGATTGAGGTCCACAAACGTGAGAAAAGCTGAGACACAAGATATAAGCAATTTACAAAAAACACAAAAATCATGAAAGGGTCCCTCAAAATTTTTTCTGAACCTGATTCGTACAAATCATATATGTAAACCTACTAAATTTTACATTCTGGACATAATAGAAATGTCAAAACTGGAATCCGAGGTCTCCTTGTCCCAAAATTCGATAAGGTACAACTAAACTAATTTATAGCACTTGAAACACCAAAACACTATCGGAACATCTAAGAATTATGACGAAGCTCATTCTACTACTAAAATGACCTTTCAAGACCAATGGAACCATCATAAATCCAATCCGAGCACTAAAACTCAAAATGTTGACCGAAGTAAAATTTTAACTTAATTTCCAACTTTGTACCTAATACCCACATAACAACTCCAAATCTAATTCTCACAACTTTCCTAGTCCAATTTCCATATTCCAGAACTAATGGAATCGATGAAATTTTGTTCTGAGACTCGAATATCCAAATGACTTAAAAATTTAAAATTTACAATTTAAATTTTCAAAACTCAATTTTTCTGTAAAATTCTAACTTTTTACAAGATTTCAAAATCAATCAAACATGACTCGAGGCAAATAACGGGAGAGTAAAATGATAATTTTATCAAAAATATCAAAAATAACCTTCAAGGTCATTACATATAAAATCAAAGCAAAGAACCATTTTTCTATCCTTCGAGGCTCTAGGATAAAGACACAATTTGTATATTTGTATATGTTTGCATATACACACACTTTTTGATTAATGTTTTCTTAAGGAATGTACAAGATAGAAACATGATAAACAATTTGAGATAGAAAAAAAATCTAACTATGTTATTAATAAGTTTTTTAATTAATGAAAGAAATCATGATATATATATAACAAGAAAAATAATTAATCAGTCTTCCTTGGTCATTTCTCATTAAAATAATTAATAATTAATAATGAAGAGAAGCCCATTTAAGTCATTTTAAGTACTCAATAGAAGGAACTATAAACAGAGCATAGCAATTTGATCAATACTAGCTCTTTCTCGCTATATTTTTAAGTACATAAAGATAAGACAAAAATTGCAAAGTTAAAGTAATTACTGAGGATTATAGGGATGATATTGGAGGGTGAATTTTGAAGACAAAGGGAAGAATTGTTGTTTTTGATTAGTCTTAGGTATGCTTGGCCTCGGCTCATGGACACAAAGGCCTGACGTTCCATGTCAGATCCTACAAATTGTAGAGGAATATTAGTTGGCATGAATAATGGTATTTCCTTATGAAGCATTTCTATTGGACAGTACTTTAGAGCTTGATTGGATCGTTCTTATTGAATAATGTATTACCTTCGTTGGCTACAAATAAAAGTCTTTACATACTTTGTAAGGGGCTAGATTTTGAAGAATACGAAAGTAATACACTCTAGGATCCCTTGTTAGAAAACTTTTGCTATTGGAGAACTGCCTCAGTGTCGTTTTGGTCACAGTTTCTGAGACTTGAACAAGTAGAATTTTGAAGGCTAAAATGACACCAAAACCAGCACCACCACCTATAGATTTACGGGAATTGATTTGGCTGTTAGGCATTCGAGAAACGAGTCATAGACTGAATCCAAGGATCCATGAGACAAGAAATTGCACAAGACAAGAAGACAAAAAGAGATGATTAATGATTGAGAAGCTTTATTTACAGGCTTCTGGGTTTTAGGAAAAAGCACATTGTATTTGGTTTTTCCATATCGCATCGTCTTTGGATCTGTGAACAGTTATACTTTATCATCTCCGTACCTACTTGTAACATCAAGCAATAAAGATCTATTGTTCCATTTGATTTGTTTTCTTTCCATTGATATCTTTATTAAGGCCATTCACAAAAATATTTAACTGCTAATACACCTATCAACAAGTCCAACATATGCGCGTGTTCTTCATCTTATAACTAATCTAGCTGTATAATTTTCCTGATAAACATAACAGAATCAGAAAAATGCATGAAATAAGTTTGTGCAAAACTCTGAATTAAGATGGTATTGGTTTTATTACTTGCAAGATTTATGAACAATTATAGGAAACTAGAAGTAGATGCCCAGGAGTGTTAGGTGCCATAGACCTTGTGAAGGGTAGGCAGTTAGATAGTTCCACAATTAATCAATTGGATGATGCTAGAGAGTTTACCTGTATTTCTCACGAAACAGGAGGAGGTTCGCCCTGAGAACATGATATCTACACAACTAAAGGCCATACTTCAACAAGCTCATGATGGCTTTTCTGAGATATGTAGTCACATGGGTAAATTTTGCACCATCAGAATACAAAGGTGCGCTGAAAATAATCAAACTAGAGAACATTGTTGAGCGACAAAAAGCAGCTTCAGAGCCATCAAGATCAACAAGAGGAATGATATTAGAGGTGCTGAAAATACTTAAACCCAAGAATATTGCTGAGCAAATCAAAGCTTGAAAGCCTTCAACATCATCTAGCTGAATCACTATAGAGATGGTGAGGTTTGTCGAAATTTTGCTTGATTATGTACAATATTATTCCTCTGTATTTTCTCTGGCTTTTAAGAAGCAGCAGCATCTATAAGCGTTCTTCATATCAACTACAAAGTGGTGCATTAAGCATAGGAGTATGAAGGATTTCTTCATTTTCAATTTCTTCTTCAGATCAAGTTTATCAAGTCAGCAATTGGACATATGTGTCCCACAATTTGTGTATCATCACCATTGGACCATTCTATGATAAATATGCTGAGTTTCTTCCTATTAACTTTGATGCATTGATTCTTTCTTCAGCATGCTAAAATCCTCAAAGACATCATCTTCAGGTTTCCCTAAGATAGATACGGTTTTGATGAGGTTTCATCAATATATTCTTGACAACCTTCTACTAAAGAAATGAAACTCGTTTGTCATTTACCATTGCAGATGAGGTTAACTAGATCCACTATGGATTGTTTCTCCATGTAACGTGCCTTCTTGATTTGATGTATTTAACTGCTAATACACCTATCACCAATTCGATGTATACACATGTTCTTGATCTTATAACCAATCTAACTGTACAATTTTCCTGATAAACATAATGGAATCAAGAAAATGCATGACATAAGTTTGTGTCAAGCTCTGAATTAAGATACTATTTGTTTTATTAGTTGCAGGATTTTTCTTAGTTTGTATCAAGCTCTGAACTAAAGGATCTTGTTGAATTCCTAAAGGACATAGAATATACATGATCTCTACGCAAAGACTTCATTTATCTTCAATCACTTACCGAAGCTCTGTAACTAGCCAAGCAGTGTCAGACATTAAGTCTCTTTGTTATCATGGGAAACTAAAAGACCTGGACATGGGAATTAGTCCCTTGTATTTTCAGTTGCTTCTTTAGATCAATTTTATAAAGGTAGTATAAAATCAGATAGAGATAAGTAGTCGAAAGATGATTTTATTTCGTAGGTATTTCAAGTTTTAAATACAATCAATAATAATGACCTAGAGATGAACTTAAGCAACTTTGAAATGTTGGAGTCTTCTACAGATATACAAACTCCTACAATAGTAGAAATCTACAAATGCAAAAAAAAAGTAAATTATTTAGTAAGATAAAACAATTATGCTTAATACAACCCCTCAAGTTAGGTGTGGTGCAACAACGCCTAACTTAGAATGACACCTTGCAAAGGCTGGCTCTGGCAATGGCTTGGTAAGTGTATCGGCATGCTGATCACAAGCATGAGTGTGTTTTTATTATGCTTTAGTAGATGAGCGAGCTACAACTTGTTGTTTTCTTGGCGACCAGCTGACAGGATTGCGCCCAAAGAAAAGAACATAGCTTTATATGGATACCCTGTCATTCGGGTCTCTCGCCCAATTAGCATCAACATACATGTAAAGATTGCAGTCTGAGTTGCGACGAATATAAAGACCTGAAGTTGTCGGGGATTTCATCTATCGTAGTATTTTTTTAACCACCTTCTACTATTCATCAGTGGGATCATGCATAAACTATGACAGTTTATTGACACCATAAGAGATATTAGGCCATGTAAATGATAAATATTGCAACTTACTGAGGGTGAGCCTGTAGAGTGTAGTATTCACAGGTGGAGAATTATAAGTTGCTTGGGGTACTTTACAAGAACACATTTGTGTTGAACCTCCTTTATAATTTTGCATATCCAATTCAGACAGAATATCAGGAATGTATTTCGACTGAGATAGAATAAGACCATCTGCACTTCTTTTGCTTCAACACCCAAAAAGTAGTTTAAATCGCCAAAATCCTTTGGAGAAAAACGAGAACCCAAGGAATCAATAACATGTTTAATCAAGTTGGCATGACTTCCGGTGATCACAATGTCATCAACATAAATGAGCACATAAACAATAGTTGCCAGATTCTTAAAAATAAACAAAGAGGTGTCAGATTCATATTTAATAAATCCCATTTTCTGTAGATGATCATGCAATGTAGTATACCAAGCTCGATGGGCCTGATTAAGACCATAAATGGATTTTTCAATCAGCAAACATGAGAAGGGAACTGGGAATTGATAAATCCTTGAGGTTGAGACATAAAAAGCTCTTCAGTCAACTGGCCATATAGGAAAGCATTGTTAACATCAAGTTGATGAGTCGACCAATTATGCTACACTGCTATGGATAACACAAGTTGCACTGTTGTTGTCTTAATAACTAGACTGAAGGTCTCATCAAAATCCAGGCCAAGGCGTTGTGTGAATCCCTTTGCAACAAGGCGATCCACATTTCTTTTAATGTGAACAACCATTTGCAGTCCACAAAATTCTTCGTTAAATCTCATTGTATTAATTTCCAAGTCTGATTCTTCTTTAAAGTATCATATTCTGCTTGCATAGCTTGTCTCCACTCTTTGTGGATGTTGTCTTGGTAATATTATTCTGGGACCTAGTCGTCATTCAGTTTACCACAGGCTTTGGAATTTGCATGGTTGGCTATTCAAGGATGGGACTTTCAGTACTAAGAAGTAAAGAAGTTGTCAATGGTGAATTACTGACTGGAAATGGAGCATTCAGGATTTGGGGTAAAGTGTTAGAAGTAGTGTTAGATTTACGTCTTTGATATGTTATCAAAGGTGCGGGCTGTATGGTTGAGGTTTTGTGACGTTGGGAAGAAGTAGAAGAAAGTGTAGAATTACCTGGAATACTTGCAGTAGCTGCTGGTACTTGGCTAGAATTGAAGGAGGGAGGGTTTTTTTTTATTTTAAGGACAGTGGTATAGGTGGTGGTATATCATTAGAGGGTGATGGAATGACGACAGACTTCAGAGTTTCCTCTTTGGATTTAATGTTCTCCTAGGTCAGTTGAGAAAAAATTTTCCTGAGGTGGAGAAACATTGTTTTAAAATGAAAAAGGTTTTCATAAAAAAGAACATCATGGATGATGAATATTTTCGACTGCATTGGGTCAAAGCAGAGGCATACATGATGGCTCTAAGAAACACCTAAGTGCACACAAGGGATGGACATAGGCTCCACCTTTTTATTTTTTGGTGTAGGGTTAAAGCCATGGATAACAAAGACAACCAAAAATTTAAAAATTTTAAATTGTCATAGTTGGGTGGTTTACCAAATAATTTTTGATAGGGTGAATCTTTCATGAGCTGGACCTAGGGTCTTGGAGTGACATGACGAAGAGAAACCTAAGAGCCCCTAAACAAGCGTCAAAGTATCCAAATTCACATCATTAGTTTGGAAGCACATTCAAATGTAAACACATAGTTTTATGGGACAGGAAAGTAGGATTCACACTATGGGGATATCATAGGGAAAGGGATTAACATGGATTCACATAAGACATAGCACATAAAGACTAAGGGGCGGGTAAGTATGACTTACTCTATGGGCGCAATTAGAGACTTATGGATCTTCCACATTTCCACATCAAACATACATAAATATCTTAATCCTACTAACAAATCCATAATAGCCATATCCAAAAGATATCCAAATACAACACATAACACATAGATCCGACAAGAGTCTACAAGATGTCCCAATATGCATAATTATAGATTCATAAAGATGATAAAATTCAATATTTTAACAGTTAAATCATCTTAAAATCAATAGATCAACAAAAACCATTCATTATTAAAATAATATTTGAAAGGAAAACTTACATAGATATACTAGATTGAGAAAATATTTACCATTTATAGCAATAAAAAATTATTTTCACTAAATAATTATAATATATTTATATTGAATGCGTGGTGCACTTTTAATACAAGTGCAAATTTATCATGGTATTGTTATATATTGCTATAAATGGTAATAAATAAAAAGTATCGCTCAAATCAATAAATAATGGATTTACTTAAGTAATTTTTCCTATTTAAAACCCCAAATTAAAAGTAAGCAAAATTCATGTAGATTTCATTGAAAATAATTTGGGTCTCCTTGATTGGAAGTAGCCAAGGATCAAAACCCACATACCTCCACCAAGATGAAGAAACCCAAAAGAATTTGAAGAAAAAGTGAGTCCTCGTGCTCCCAAGTTGAAAATCTTCAGGAGCTCTTTGCGATAGATTCTAGAGTGGCTTGAGTGAATTAGTCTTGAATGAGGGTTTTAGAATTAGTGGAGAAGAGGTTTAGGAATATAAAAGGGGGTTTAAATGTCTTAAAAAGCCTTGAGTATGGGTCAAAAATCAAAAATTCCCCAATAAAATACCCCTTCTTATTTTACCCACAACATCTCACGCCTAGCTTCACGGGTCGCGAAGCCTCTCGTCTAGCCTAGACAGGTTTTATGAAAAAGGTCATAACTTCTTACTCTGAACTCAAAATAAGGTGAGACCAAGTGCATTGAAGAGCTTTAATTTTATAGGTAGTGGCCTACCCAGTTCAGTTTGTGCTAAGAGGTATGCCCATTTAAAGTTGACCTTTCAATCGGTACTTGTGTAAAACTTAGCCAATGAAATTCCTTTGAACTTGACTTGATGTTGGAGACCTATGATGGCCTTAAACAACATAAATGATATTGAATTAAAGGATTGAAGGTGAATATAGGTTGAACTTTAAGATCCTATAGTTAGAAAATCTTTATGAAATCAACTCCACGGAGAGCCATACAACCCATATCAAGCCACACGAGCAGTATAGTCTCCCTTGAGAAGACACTTGGTCCAAATGTTGTCCAAAAGTGAAATCCTCAATTTTCAATAAAGTCATACAATATCCAGGTCATTACATTATCTCTCATTGGACCATTCATCCTCGAATATGGTAGAACAAGGCTTGAAAGACTTGACTTAGAACATGAAACTTCCAAACATAAGGTACAATGCATATTTCATCATTTGAAAATCTTCACGTCATTAAAAATCATATCAACACGTATTCAAATCATAACACATCACAAAATAGATATTTTATGTACACATGTATGAATGTCACATCATGACACTCGAGAGTGAATGAATTAGGACCATTGAGAATAGGAAGAACCCAATACCATAGGCTTGAGTAGAGTGTAAAGGATAAAGGTAGTGTTGTATCATACTTGATTCCACTTCCCACATGGCACTCTTAATATGTTAACCTTGTTGCGAAGCCTCTCCTCTATCCTATCTATGATCTCAACCGAAACTTTCTTATAAGTCAAGTATTGCTTAACCTCTACAACTTCCGAAGGCACAATAGAACTAGTATCACCAACCAACTTCCTCAACTTAGACACATAGAAAACCTTGTTAAATCCCGAGTGTGAATCCAATATATAGGCCACATTCCCAAACCGCACAACACTCTCATAAGGGCCTACTGTAACTACCCAAAAAAGTGCCTAAAAAAGTGCCTCGAAATTCCTGGAATTTTAATTTTTATATATCTCAAAAATCATTCTTTAGTTTGAAAATCCAATTTGAAATTCTGGTTCAGGGGGTTCAAATTAGGGAGGGAATTGTCTAACCCCGATTTAAGAGCAAAGATTTAGCAATTACGAAATTTCAATAATGCAAATTCCAGTGGGGTTTTTACGACACTTCCATGACGCGCCCCTGTGTTATTTTTGACACTATTTTTAAGCTTCGGTCCAAGACTTTTAAGTCTTAGGCCTAAAAGTTTCTATACGTGTTTTTACTTATACTTAGTCAAATTTCACCCTTATTGTAACACGTCACATCTTACAATACTAGTATTATGCAAATGAAACATGACATGGCTTTTCAAATTAGCGCCTATTTTTAAAAGTGATTGAATCTGATGTTATAAGGCGATATATGCGTCTAACACTTAAGAGGGTCAAGTGTACACATGTTTTGAGTCAAATTGAGGACATCAAAACCCTAAATAAAGTGAGAGAATTGAGGTACTTATAGGACTTAAGAAGCTAGTAGGTGATTCACCTACTTGCTTAGCTTAAATTTGCTAGCTAAACGGAGATGAGGCCCGACATTGAATTTGTTCAAGTCTGATTATAAATAAAGTCCATGATAAGAGTGTAACTTTAGCCCATGTTTTAGCATCATAAATAGACTTTATTTTCATCCTAAGATGAATAATAAAAGGGCCCAAGTACACCACAAACCACTTGGCTAATTGGGCCCAAACTAAGTGAAGAGGAATTCGGAAAATGGGTAGCCAAGGCCTATCAACTTTGAGACCCATTTAGGGCCAAGTATAAGGGCCAACCTGCTGAATCATAAGGTTATTAATATGTTTTAATAGGTGGTGAAAATTTCAAAAGAAATTCAGCCAAATAGACTCTTTAAAAGGGCTCAAAAACATCTCCTTAATTCATTTAACTTTGGAACAAATTTTCAGCTTTCCTAAAGACTATTTTGCTCTCTTTATTTCACTTCACAAGGTAGCCTACACAACCTTATAGGGTTCTTGAAGGAAACCTGAACCTTGAAGGCTAAGATAAATGGAAATATCCATGTATTTGTTGTACTTATCACATGATAAACAAGAAGTATATGCTAGTTATGTTTGTGCTGAAAATTTGGACAGCATGTGTTCTAAGGATTGTGGTGAACTTTTCTTGTTATTCAAGAGGATTTTCTCTTCTTGGTTGGCTGAATTATGAAATAATACTTATGTTTTTAACAACTTTTAGTTTTTTAGTGATGTAACTTATCTACTGCA
This sequence comes from Solanum sejunctum, assembly GCA_025642045.1. Lineage (NCBI taxonomy): Eukaryota > Viridiplantae > Streptophyta > Magnoliopsida > Solanales > Solanaceae > Solanum > Solanum sejunctum. The sequence goes on along the minus strand of JAOTQJ010026661.1, from coordinate 804 downwards.
CCACTTTTATAGTCCACAAAAGTGAGTCCTTATAGGATATCACAATTGTGTTCTTAGTACGATCTTGTGGGCTGATGGATGGAACGCTATTTCGTCATGTCCTTCATGACTGTTTTGGTACTATTCTAAGTCAGTTTTAAGTTTTTTTTATGTATAGATGTGTTTAGGATAGTTTGGTTAAAGTTGGAATAGGTTTGGGATTGTCGATATCAAAATGGGGCAAAGGGACGTAATGTTATGCCACCTATTTATATGTTGTGTAGAATTGTAATGTTTTGGGCTTTGTGGGATGTTGCAAGATAGTTATGGCACTAGAACAGGCTGCACATGATATGGATATGAGAATGTGGATTAGAAAGTACGATTAGGGGCGAAAAGTTGAAAGAATATGCTTGGGTTATAAATACTTGCTTGCTGTCCGTATGTTGTTTTTTTATGAGATTAGGCTGCCAAGATGTATCGATTGGATGCTAATTCTAGTTTTATAACCTACTATGTTATAGATAAATATATGGAGGAAGCGAAGGTAACCTCGAAGTAATAGCGAGGTCATATAGCGAGGTATATAAGGCTACTTGATTTCGTATTATTTGGCATAAAACATAGATCCCTCCTTGGCACATAACTATTAACCATGTCTCAACTCTTTCACATGTTCATATGCTCCCATATATAGTCACCTTTAAATCTCTATACGTACATGGATACCAAGATACACGAATTCGTCCTACTAAATAAAGTTCATGTGTTGTTCTACCTCCTATGCATTTCATTATTTGTGTAACCTACTCCTTTCATTATAGT
>JAOTQJ010026651.1:0-16355 GCA_025642045.1 Solanum sejunctum | reverse complement strand
GAGGCACTGGGGTATGTTGTTGTTGTTGTTGTTGTATGTGATGGAACCACTCTTGAACTTTATTTAACAACAAGAAACCATGTAAATTGTTATCCAATTATGCATGTAAATTGGAAAGTGACTATGTATGGGAGCATATGAACATGTGAAAGAGTGGAGACACGGTGAATAATTGTGTCAGAGTTGGTAAGTGCCTTTATGTTCCAAGGAAGGATTTATGTTTCATGCCAAATAAATAAGAAATCAAGTAGTCTTACATACCTCATTGTATGACCTCGTTACTACCTTGGGGTGATCGCGTTTTCCCTCAAATATTTATCTATAGTATATTAGGCAATAAGACTAATATTAGTAGCAAAGAAACACTTCTTGGCAGCCCAATATCATAAAACTAACACCCGGGCAGCAAGCTTCTAATAGGCGACCCAAAGGCATTCCTTCAACCTTTTCACTTGTAATCGTATTTTGTAACCACCATTCTTATATACATGCCATATACATCTTGTTTTAGACCCTTAACAGTCTTACAATAGTTCATAGGGTACAAGACATAACAATCTTGTACAACGCACAAATAGATAACATCACATTCGTATTCTCGCTACATTTCAACGTCAACCAAACCGAACCTGTTTCAACTTTACCCAAACTATATTCCATATTTTTACACATAAAACTAGGCTTATACTAGTACAAAAGTAGTCCCAAATTAGGTGAAGGTCTTGCAACAACAGTTTCCAATTATCAACTCATAAGTTTATTTTAAGAGTACAATTAAAATATCCTTCAATAAGTCATCTTTGAGGACTGTAACAGTGGTAAAGCAGCCTAGTTACATTACTATAAAACCAAAATATGTTAAATACATAAATATTACTTCATAATACAAGCAACCAAGAAGAGAAAAGCCTCTTAATTAAAAAGAAAAGTGTACAACAATCCTTAGAATACATGCTGTCCAGAATTTCCAGCACATGTATAATTAGCTTGTTTCTTTGGTTTTGATAAACAAACCATAATAGGTGCATAAGTGTATTTACTTACCTTTAACCTCAACGTTTAGTTCTTCTTTAAGAATCCTTGTAAGGTTGTATGTCCTGCTTTCCACACGTTGAAAGAGAGCAAAGAATAACCAAGAAAGCAAATTCTTTTTTGTCTAAGTTGAAATGACTTTAGGAGGATGTCTTTTTTTCTTTTTAAAAGACCACTTGGCCAACTTACTTTCGATTTCTTAGACTTAATATATTAATTTGGTGATGGAACTTCTTTTTCCTTTTACTTGGGCCTTTAGGGGCTCCAAATTGGTGGGCCTTTGCTACCCATTTTTTTAGCTTTCTTCTTAATTAGTTTAGGCCTAAATTATCAAAGAAATTGTGATGTCTTTGGGACCTTTTAATATCCTTCTTGGACTGAATATATAGTCTATTTACGATGCTAAAACATGGGCTAACGTTACACCCTTAACACAGACTTTATTCATAATCGGACTTGGATAAATTCGACATTGGGTCTCATCTCCATTTAGCTAGCAAATTTAAGCTAAGCAAGTAGGTGACTCACCTGCTAAATTCTTAAGTCCTATAAGCACCTCAATTCTCTCACTTTGTTTAGGGTCGTGATCTACTCAATTTGAGACAAAACATGTATATACTCTACCCTCTTAAGCGTTAGACGCACATATCACCCGTTAACACAAGATTCAAGCACTTTTAAAAATTGACGCTAATTTGACCAAACCATATCATGTTTCATTTACATAGCGCTAGTACATGTAAAATGTGGGTGTTACATCCTCCTCCCTTAGGAACATCCATCCTCTAATGTTGGCACAATTGGATAGCTTAACCAAGTTTAACGCAATAAATGTTCACACACACATACCTTTTAAGGCCCCGGATTCTTGATGTTGGATTTCTTTAGCTTCAAATAAGTAAGGGTATTTTGATTTCATCATGTCCTCGGGCTCCCATGTTATTTCTTTTGCTTGCTGGTTTCTCCAAACTACTTTTACTAAAGTTATTTCTTTATTCTTTAGCTTCATAACTTGATGATCTAAAATAGCAATAGGTACTTGTTCATAGGTGAGATCTTTTGTAACCTGCACATCCTCAATAGGAGTGATACGCGATGGGTCACCTATGTATTTTTAAAGCATTAAGACCTGGAAAACTGTATGAACCAATGAAAGCTCTTAGGGTAGCTCTAGTTCATATGCATCCTGCCCGAATTTCTTAATAATTTCATACGGCCCTATATAACGTGGGCTCAGTTTTCCTTTCTTACCAAACCTCATCACCTCTTTCATTGTAGATACCTTTAAAAATACCCAAGCCCCTACTGAGAATTCTAGTCCTCTTCTTCTAGCATCCGTATACAATTTATGATGACTTTGGGCTATTTATAGCCGCTACTGTATTACCTTAACATTTTTCATGGCTTGTTGTACTAGATCTGGCCTGAGTAAGGTGGTTTCAGCCACTTCAAACCATCCAATTGGCGATTTATATTTTCTTCTATACAAAGCTTCATAGGGTGCCATCTTGATACTCGAGTGGTAGTTATTATTATACGCAAATTCAATAAGTGGCAAATGGTCCATCTAACTACCTTTAAAGTACAATGCACAAGCTTGCAACATATCTTTTAGTTTCTGAATGGTGCATTCTGCTTGACAATCTGTTTGAGGGTGGAAAGCTATACTCAAATTCACTTGATGGGAATATCTTGGGGGTGTTGCAATATGTTGATTAAAGGTTTTATAGTTAATTTTCCTACATTATTTCATCTCTAAATTGCATGTTTTTTTACTCCAATTACACAGCCCCAAGATATTTGAGAAAATGTCCAACTATGGTTTATTGAGGAATTGAAGGTCCAAAGCATGTCTTATGTTAATAATGATGTTATAATGATGAAAGAAAAGTATGTATATGATGTTATAATGATGATAAAAGGAAATTATTTGTATGATATCTCCCTATACATGTTGGATTGACTATAGCCAATTTAGGGGTATGCCTCAATCACCGTGGAAGGCAGGGTGTCACCATCCTCAAACCTATCAAGGCGTTTGTACCGTGGAACCAGGGTAATGGGATGGCATCATCACTATCCTATCAAGGGGTTTGTACCTTGTATCCATGGTGATGGGGCAACATCATCACTAACCTATCAAGGAGTTTGTACATTGGTAACCTATCAAGGGGTTTGTACCTTGGCACCTAGGCGATGGGGCGAAATCATCACCAGCGTACCAAGGGGTTTGTACTTTGGAAATCTAGCTTGGTCTTTTCTACACATATGGTATCTATTTAAGCATGAGTTACTTAAGCATGTTCTACTTAATCATTGATCATACATGCAATATTATTATATTATGCCTATTGCCTATTGTTACGCATTTTGATTATGATGCCTGTCTATTGTAGCATAAAATCCTACATGCTTAGTATATTCAAATGTACTAATGCATACTCTTTCCTATATGATATCACCATGTAGAAATCGGAGTCCCTCTTGAGCATCCTCCTGCATGTGGCTAGTACGACCTTCTTAAGATAGTTGGTGAGTCCTCTATTTTGGGGGACCTAGTTTGTGAACTTTTGCAATGTATGACACATTATTGTCCTTGATGTATTGATCTTTTTGACTATGAGGGTGAGCTAGGTTATATGTTTTGGCCCCCGCTCTTATCTATGTAGTAGAGGTGTCGTTGGACAAACCTATGTATTTATGCTATGAGTTGAGTCTAGTACCTCTTGATCCTATGCTATGACAAGTTCTCCCTTAGCCCCTTTTCCCTTATTTCCATTCTTCAAATATCTTTTAATTACTTTTGCAACCAAGGATGTATAATGATATGTTACGATCCTTGTTTGGGGTCTCTTCGAGTTCCCCATTCGCTGGTCATACCTAGGCACTAGGCTTGTGTTGTGACAAAAATCCTCTCCTATATTTGGCAACATAGTTAATGACTTTGAATTGGACTTACTCTAACATAATTTGGTGCTCGATACTCCTCGGAAAACTCAATTCTCATAAACCATCAATCTCAATCAAAAAAATACTGAGTCTCTTAATGGACTCTTTAATCTCATCAGTTCTACCAAATCAATCTTTTAAACATTCAACCAACCAATCCTATCAACCTTGAAAAAATGAATTACATAATCATGTAGGGGGCCTTTCCGTTTAGACCACTTTTTAAAGTTCAGATTTGAAGACTCACAGGACTATCAAGTTCTATCAACCTATCATCATGCTCACATCATAACTATAATCAATAGTCTCAAATCAAGGCTCTAGACCTCATTCTTAGATTCATTCATGCATTTATACTCAAATCATTATTTATGTTTTTGAAAATAAAAGGTTTAAAACATTCTTTGAAGAAAACAATTCATGAAAATAATCAATTATGGAAGGATATATTAGAATAGATCTTTCATCATGTAATTTTCAACAAACTAAGTCATGCAGACTCAATACTTTCACCTTTCAATCTATCTCAATCAAGATGGCCCATGGAAGGAAGAATTTATGCTTTAAGTTAGTCTTATATACCTGAAGGAGAAAATTCCCTTGAAGAAACCTTTAATTTGCAATTGAAGATAAAGAACCCTAGCTTCTTCTTTGGGAGAACATTGAATGCAAGATTTTGATGTTTTTAGGAGCTTATGAATTAATGGGATGTTATAAGGATATATGATACGCTTAGGGAATTAATTAGGAGTAAAATGTCACAATTAACCTTTTGTAAAAGTCAAATAATGAAGAAAACTAGGAAATGTCCTTTTGATGAGTTTTAGCTGCCAAAACGATGGTTTAGGGACTCAATTGCCGAATCATTATATAGTTCACCAAATGAGGGCCTTGGGTCACCCTTTTTGACATAATCCAAGCTTTGACAGAGCATTTCTATGGTCTAAATTCGTGGATTGCCAAAATTTATAGATTTGACAAGATTCAATAAAATGGTCAATAATGTTTTACTCCAAACTTCGATTAAGGAAAAATTAGATGTGCTAGAAAGCCAATTCAATTATCTGCAATGTGATATGTTATTGTTCATCTAACGTATTATGTGCTGAGAGACATGTCTATTTGGAGTTCATCATTTTATGAGCTCACATCGAAACTTAATCGATTGAAATGTTTTGAACTAGTGTTGGCCCCTGAATGTCCTTTATGACCTCAAGCCCCATCCAAAAAACATCAAATACTTAGGAAAAGACCTTAATATAAGTTCACAATCTTGAAGTTATTGGATCACCCAATTTTCTAGAATTTCGTATCAAAACTCAATTGGTAAGGAAGGTTTCATCTCAAATCTATAATCTTGCTATAGAACAGGCTTTAATACCTATACTCAAGGTTACAATTATTCTATATGATCCTATATGAATAAGAGGAAAGTTTAGATCTTACCTTTCTAGAATTTCCAAGGTGTTACAATATCTCATCTTAGGGTCATTCATCCTTGAATGATGGGTATTAGAAATATCGAGGCACAAATAACAATCAGGGATCAATCAATAAATCAAATAGCCTATCTATCTCTGTAAACAATCAACTATTCAAACTTGAGGATGGACCTAACATTTAAAATCAAGAATAGGAATATTACCTTCAACTTCATTATGGAGGGGCATGAATAAAAAATCAAAACTCAATCAATAGAATCATTTAAACTATTTTGAAATCAACCTTTGTACTCAAGAATGAACACATCAATGCACAGATAGGGAATTCCCTCAATAGGAAGAATCTTACCCAGGATGAAAAAAGGCTTTCAATCCCGAATGCTCCCATCAACTTTTCTCGTGAGTTCAAAAGACTATCACTTATCGAATATAGGGGTAGTACCACTTTGTATCAAGAGATAGGGCTAATAACTTTCAAGCATGGTAACTCTCCTCAACCATGTTCTCCTTCTCATATACCACACTTTATTAATTTAAGCCTATAGCTCCCATCAAAGCCTAAGAATATTGCATACTCTCATAAAGTTCAAGCTAAACTCATAGTCACAGCATGCCACCTATAGGGTGATTATGCTCATGCAAATCTAACCTACTCAATTTCTATTCTATACCTTTGTAAGGACTTTTACCTAAAGGATGTTACTCCTTCTAATCACTTCACTACACATACTCGAAATATTCAGCCATAGGTCGTGAATATTCTACTAAAATCACTTAGGTTAGGACAATGACATATTCAATCCTATCATTGTAACAACTTTATGGTCTTTTGAGGTGAACATCACTTAAGAATCTTCAAGCCCACTATCGCATATCTATGCCTTCAATTCCATTAAGCCATACCAAGACATATACCTATGTTCTCTTACCTATCTATTGCACACATCATGATTTTATCTCACTTTTCATCCATATCTATAACATTAAATAGAAATAGTACAACATCATTATCATAATCAAGAACACTTACTCTCTCCCATCATCCATCACTTATCTATAATCATCAACATTACTACCAACACTGGAAAGGAGGATCATTGAAAAGGCTTACAATGAAAGATCATAAGCATGATTCATTCAAGAAATTATATCGAAGAATATTTGTAACATATTATGATCTTTCTCATCTTTTAAGGATTATCAATTTTTGATACTCAGAACTCAACATGAACAGGAATCAACATAAGGTACAAAGTCTAGGACATGGTCATAGCACTCATACTAAAGAAAAGAATAAAGTATCACAACGATTGAAGTATAAGAAACATACTATATGGAAAAACATTGATCTTTCATCCTAATTGACTCATTATAATGAAAAGCTCAAGATCTACTTGGATTTATTACCTAATTATCTCACCCTTAGCATAAGGTCATCTCTCTATGTTTACAATCAGTTCCCCTTTCTAGGCTATAAGTACATATCTCAATACAGTCACAGAATCACTTCACTATCCAAAAGAACATCTTAAACTCTTCTGTTATACTATAGTCGCATATATAGAATAGCTACTAAGACAATATCCAAAGGTACCACTCTTGGCTTCCCCCAGTCTCTATGAGAATCCTTTTGTACCTATTACCCTTATTAGCATAGATAACCACTTTCCAAAAATCTTGCAATCTAACTTCTTCTTTTTGCCTACTAACACCAACTTCTATGCTCCTATAAATTTAATTGTATACAAAAACTTAGACTACAATGGAAAACTCATCATCATCTATCCCTAAGCCCTAATTGATTTAATCACTCGGGATGTGACAAAGAATGCCTACATCAACCTACTCAACATTGGCAACTTAAAAATATTGTCTAGATTTTTATAGAAGTCATAACTTAGGGTTTCACACAACTTTACACTATCACAAATACACATCTCAAGGATTTTCTTATCTAACAATTTATCCTCAATTGTCTATTTCCATCTAAGGGCACCTGCACCCTACTGATAATGTCATATTCCTTGCAAGTCAATATCTTAATCTCAAACGTACACTATGGAAAGCCTCTTACAGATAATCCCAAACTAAGACTATCATTGTCATAATGTTATTTCATTCTTCACAATGCTCCTCATAAAACAAGCTTAAAGTCAACTGCTAACATGTTCATCACACACTTCCCTCATATTATACCAACCTATAACTACTAGGTAAAAATTTGGGAATATAGGCCCACTAAAATTTCCTAGCGAGTACTCAATCAATGCATCCCCTCCTTACAACTCAGTACCACTCATCTATTCAATATACCTCCTTACCTGAGTGAGCTCATAACTTAATGAAATTCATGGGGCTCTCCCTATAGAGTCATATACCTAGTGTATATCTGTCACCTCAAAATACTCTGGTCCTCTGTTGAACATCTATTGTTCACCCTCACTAATGCAAATACTATAATACATCGACATAAACAACATTGTAGTTTGAACACACTCTAAAGCATCCTAATAGTAACTCTTTTTCACTACCTCATCATGAAATTCAAAATGTTACTTACTACTTTTTCATCAAAACTTATGGAAATCGACTCATTGTTACATTAATTACATTATAATTAATAACTCTCATTACAAGCCCTAATCAAACATCACTCTCGCTATCTCACCTCCTTCTCCTTATTATTATCTTTATAGATCTAGGATAACAACTCTCCTTATGATTTACAAGACCTCAAGTTGCACTCCTAAGTCGTAATATTAAACTTTTCAGAGACATGAGTCCCTATCTCACGGATAACATTAAAAAAAGCAAAGAATAACTCAAATCATACCCATCACAACAACTGGAGTGTCTTCCTGATCTTGGCAAATATATATGATATGCAGCTAGTCTATGGCCCTATTCATTCTAGAAGTAGCGCCTTTCTAATTTTTGGTGGTACTAGTGTAAGCTTTGTTGGACCACTTAGGACATTCTCTCTAAGTGACTCATTTGACCAGACTTGTATCATCTATAGCTTTCTCTACTACACTTTCCCAAGTGAAATTTGTCAAGTCTTCCACAAGGTGGTTTACCCTAGAAATCTCGAGCCACACTAGCCTATGATTGAGATCCTTGAGCTCTAAAGTTATGAGGCCTTGTTTGAAAGTGACTATTATTCCTATTCCTCTTCGACCTATTGAGCTCATGTGGGTTCATGTTCAAGAACTCATGAACCCTGGATGTATTTGGAACACCCTGCATGCATGCTCTCGATCTAGTAACTAGTGCTATCATAGCCTAGGCCAAATTTTGGATGGCCTAGCAAAGCTCAGCATTGCTAATGTTAACCTTAGGTGGTTGCACGACAGTGATGATTGGGCCTATGGATTCATCCTAATTCTGTAGCTCGAGTTAGTTCATATTTTATCTAGTTAGGCATCCTCTACTATTAGCTTAGCCATTAGCTCTTCTTGGAGACATCATATGAGTTCAAAACGCAAACGCATAAGTTAGAAGAGAACATTCATAGAGTTTAACTATATAGCATGATTTGGGATAAAACAAGTTCAATAATTCCTAATGTCCTACGGCCTCTTGCTTATAAAGAATAGTGAATAACACACCTAAAAACAAGACTCTATTAAAAATAAATTCATAGACTGACTCCCTAGGACTCTTAAATTCTATACTCTGATACAAAGTTTGTCACACCCCAAAAGGATACCCTTGGCATGGTAAACACTCAGAAACCATTATTGGCTCCCAAGCAAACCACTTGGCCTTATAGCATTCATTCAATTACAATCTAATAACAAAAGACATCAAAAATAAACTAATAGCCCAATAGAAATATACAATCAAATCATTACAGATACGGGTCATACGCCAGCCAATCATAGCACAAGACTAGTAAGAACGAAACTAGTCAAAATTCTATCAAATCAATAACTAACAATTTAGTATATGAAGCCTCTATCACTACTACCTATATGGTACCATGAAAGGCCATGGCTACATCACTCAAAAGAAAATAAAGTACAAATCTCTAGTAGCTAGATGATAGTAATATGAAAATCATCCGAATGCAAAGAAGTCTTACCAATTGAATACATATATATCCTCAAGGATGCACCTAGTGAATGCATATAGGTTAGTTATAATTGCACCTATCACCTTGGTGTGTGAGGGACAAACCCCTTATCTAGGTTAGTGGCAATCTCACCTACCACCCTGGTGTTTGAGATACTAACCCCTCAACTAGGTTATCCGGTCTCTTAGTCCCCCTCGATCTGGCAAGGTATAATGAAACACTTTATATTGAGTTCATCATATACTTAAGATCATTTCATGATCATAACATCATTCATAACATATCTCATACTTTGGACCTTCAATTCCTCAAGAAACCATAGTATGACATTTTATCAAACACTTAGCGGGTGTGTAATGAGGGTACAAGACATGCAATTTAGAGATGAATTTATGCAAGAAAATTCATGGTAAAACCCTCAATCAACACCTTACAAGACCCTCAATCAATATACATCAAAACCCCTCATCAATTCTTACATTAGATTCGAGATTTATAGCTTAAAACATAGCAAAACAATTACAACTTTACATAGCTTTAACATAATTTATAGACATGCTCATACTAGTAAACCCATTTGTAAAATCAACATTAAATCATGCAAATTCGGTAAAAAGAGAATTAGGGCACCATGGATTGAAGGATCCAATAGCGAAAGCCTACATACCTTAGCTTTGAGGGAACTCTTGATGAAGATTGAAAATGGAGGTGTGAAGCTTAAAGGAAATTCTTAGTTTCGGTTCAGGTTTTTGAGACTTGAATTTATGAGTGAAAAATATGGCAAAGTGTTGGAATGAGTACTGGTGAATATTTTGTGTAATATAACGGTGAAAAATGACTAAGTATAGGTAAAAACACGCTTTGTAATATTTAGGCCTAAGACTTTAAAGTCTTGGACTGCACAAAAAATCATTAGACAGAAAAATACACCTTTCCACGTCGCGGAGAGGATCGGAGACAACTTCTCATGGAATGCTCACTGGAATTTGTCACTTGAAAAATCATAATTGCTAATATTTTGTTCTTAAATTGAGAATAGATGCTTCTTTCCCTCATTTTGACCCCCTGAATAAGAATATAAGGTCAGATTTTTGATATTATGCACAAATTTTGAGATATATTAGATTTAAAATTCCGAGCATTCCAAGACACTTTTTCTGGGACTTTTTGTTGGATTGTTTCAATATATCCCCCTTGAAAACAATCGTTCCGAAATGTAAAAGAGACGTACAAAACAAGAACGGTCATAAAGAAATTAATCCCAACAAAAATGCAACATTACATATAAAACACCATTTTCAAAATCTTAACATAAGTGTAAACTCATCATAATTTTACCAACTTAAACCTGAATGCATATGACAGACATGAGGCTGAACTATAACAGTTGAAATCACATAGTGGACTTAGAACTAGTACCTTAGCTTTGAGTGGAGTGGAAAAGAAAAGTATACCACTTTTGTATGTCCACTTCAGCCTCCAATGTAGCACTTTTGACTTGTTGGTTCCTCCAAAGGACCTTAACAGATGCCACTCTTTGTTCGTCAACCTCTTCACTTGCTATCCAAAATCTGGACAAGAACCTCCTTATAAGTCAAGTTATCTTCAAAAATACCTACGACATCAAGAGGCACAATAGGATCAGAATCACCAATACATTTTCTCAATATAGAGACATGGAACACCGAATTAATCGAATTCATTTCACTAGGTAACATCAACTCATAAGCAACCTTGCCAACCCTCTTTATCACCTCATAAGGACCAACATATATTATACCTAACTTCTCCTTTTTACCAAAACGGGCCACATCTTTCATTGGAGAAACATTCAAATAAACCCAATCACCCACTTTGAATTCAAGGTCTCTTCTTCTCACATCCGCATAGGAATTTTGATGACTTTGGGCTATTTTCAACCTTTGACTAATTATCTTCACCTTCTCAAGAGCCTACAAAACCAGATCTGGTCCTAATAAATCCACCTCTCCAACCTCAAACCAATCAACCGGTGATCTGCAATGTCTCCCTCAAATAGCCTCAAAAGGAGCCATACCGATGCTAGAATGATAACTATTGTTGTAGGCAGACTCAATCAATGGAAGATGATCATACCTGTTACACTTAAGATCCAAGACAAAGCCCTAAGCATATACTCAAGGGTTTGATTGGTTCTTTAAGCTTGGCCATTCGTTTGAGGGTGAAAGGTCATGCTATGTTGAATTTTTGTACCAAGACCCTTTTGAAAAGACCTCGAAAAGTGTGAAGTGAATTATGCATCATGATCTGATATAATGGACAAAGTCACCCCATCCAACCTCATAACTCATGGATGTACAACCTTGCATACTCTTCAGCCATATATATAGTCTTAACTAATAGAAATGAGCCAATTTCGTCATCTTATTAACCACAACCCATAAAGAGTTAAAACCATTCCTAATCTTGGGCAACCCAATCATAAAACCCATATTAATCACCTCCAACATCCAAGTAGGAATCTTTATACCTTAGGTTAGTCCACTTGTCCTTTGATCATCGATTTTGACTTCTTGACAACTATGGCAACTGAAAATGAATTTGGCAACGTCCCTCTTCATACCTCCCCACTAATAGACATCTCTCAAGTTTCTATACATTTTAATGGAACTTCGGTGGATAGAATAAGAAGAATTATAGGCCTCATCAAGGATCTTCTCCCTCAAACCATCAACATAGGGCACACACAACCTACCTTAGTACCTAAGGGCCCCATCCCCCCCTTGGGAGAAAACCCTACTTTGCCCTTTTTCACCAAGGCTTTCAATTCAAGCAAGGAGGAGTCAAGATCTTGTTTTGCTATTAACTCATTAAACCAATGAAGATTTAGACCCATCAACAATAATAACACCATCACCCACTTCTTTCAACCTGACCTCCAATCTATCCAACCAGTGCACCTTCCTAGCCATCTCTTTACCACAACCATCAATATGAGCTAGGCTATTCACAGAAACCCATGTCAAAGCATCTACCATAATATTTGCCTTATCAAGATGGTAATGCACGCTCATGTCATATTCCTTAAGAAGTTCTAGCCACCTTCTTTGAATAAAGTTGAGATGTTTTTGAGTGAAAACATATTAGAGGCTCTCATGATCATGTAACAGTCCACATCGTATATGCACTAGTTTTATGCAAATAAAACATTATATGGTTTGGTCAAATTAGCATCAATTTTTGAAAGTGTTTGAATCTCATATTCGAGGGTGATATGTGCATGTAATGTTTAAGAGGATCGAGTGTATACATGTTTTAGGTCAAATTGAGGAGATATGGCCCTAAATTAATTGAGAGAATTGAGGTGCTTGTAGGACTTAGGAAACTAGTAGGTTAGTCACCTACATGCTTAGCATAAATATGCTAGCTAAACGGAGACGATACCCGATGCCAAATTTGTCCAAGTTTGATAATAAATAAAGTGTGTGTGAAGAGTGTAACTTTAGCCTATGTTTTACCACCATAACGGGACAATATGTACAGCCCAAGATGAAAAATAAAAGTGACCAAGTACATCACAACCCACTTGACTAATCGGGCCCAAACTAAGTGAAGAGGAATTAGGAAAATGGGAAGCCAAAGCCCATCAATTTTGAAATTTAAGCCCAAGTGAGAGGCCCAAGTTGCTGCAGCACCAACTTACTAATATGTGTTGATATGTGCTAAAAATCCCACCAGAAAGTCAGCCAAAATATTCCCTTTAAAAGGGCTTAAAAACAGTCCCTTAAGTCGTTTCACTTTGGAACAATTTTCAGCTTTCTAAGTCTCTTTTTTTCTCTTTACCTCACTTCACAAGGCAGCCAATAAAACCGTCTAGGGTTCTTGAAAGAAACATGAATCTTGAAGGCTAAGGTAAGTGGAAATATCTATGTATTTGTTATACTTATGACATGACAAACCAGAAGTATATGCTAGTTATGCTTGTGAACAAAGGTCAGACAGCATGTGCTTAGAAAGTTGTTGCACGCTTGCCTTTTTTTTAGTGACTTCTCTATGGTTTGTAGGCTGGATTATGAATACAAGTCAATGTTCCTAATATGGTTTAAGTTATAGATACTAATTTAAGGTTTTTTCCCTGATTTTGTTTCACTTAAAAATAAGTTTTATTGTGGTATCTTAAGTGTGATTTTTATTGGGAGTTGGGGGATGATGGATGGAAAGTTGTTACCTCACATCTTACATCACAGCTTTGGTGCTGCTTTGAGATTGTTTTAAGGCTTTTTTAATGTATAAATGTGTTAAGGACAGTTTGGTTAAAGATCGGATAGTTTTGAATTATTGACGTCGAGATATAGGGAAATGGCGTAAGGTTGTGCTACTAGATTGCATGTCATGTGAAGTTGGCATGTACTGCAAATTGTGGACTGTATCTAGCATGTTACAAACCTAAACTAGGTTGTATACACCACATATATAGAATGGGAAATATACACAAATGCTTAGGGGTAGAAGGGATGAAATAATGTCGTTGGGTCAATGCTTACGGGTTGCTGCCAAAAGTTTATTTTTAACATTAAATTGGAGTACCAAGAAGTATTTCTTAGGTGCTAATACTAGTGCTATTGTCTACTCTATTGTAGATAACTATTTGAGAGAAAAGGAGGTTACTCCAAGGTAATAATGAGGTCATATATCAAGGTATGTAAAGCTACTTGATTTCATATTATTTGGCATGAAACATAGATCCCTCTTTGGCACATAAAGGTAGTTACCAACTCTGACACCACTATTCACCATTTCTCCACTCATTCACATGTTCATATGCTCCCATACATAGTCATCTTCAAATCTACATACATACATGGATACAAAGCTATATGGTTTGTTGTTGCTGAAAAAAGTTGAGTTGTTTCATCTCATACTCATTTCATTAATTGTGTAATGTACTTATTTTATTATCGTATTGTCTTGTATGATTATTTTCATATCATATGCTACATCTATAGTCCTACAACTCCAATACAATGAGCACCGGAAGAATTACCTCAAAGGTAATTAAAAGATAATACATATTGCTTACTGATGGGTGGTAACCTGAGAGGTGGAAGATCACCTAGCCAGGGTCGATCCTATTATAGGGGGTAGCCTAAGGGATGAAAGGAAAAGCCAAGGCAGGCCGATTCCAATATATATTTACCACTATTCAGTTGTTTATTTGTATTATATTCTATGCACAGATTATACAGTATAGGTAAAGTAATAAAAAGAACATAAAGTACAGGATCCCACGATATAACTAAATGTGGTTTCTTCTCCTACACTAGTGCATAGTTTCATTTGAGTTGTTACTTGATATACAGTATTTCATGCCTTACATATTAAGTACATTATCTCATATTGATGTCCCTTATAGGGGACCTGCATTTCATGCTACAGGTACAGGTGCTAGTAGATCCCCCCAATTGAAGTAAAGGATATCCAGCTGTTGTTACCATGCTCCAGATTGTTTCGGAGCTTTGTGTGTCTAGAGGACATATCTTTTATATTGTATAGTTAGTCGAGGCAGGGTTTGTCTCGACCCTTATCAGATATTTTTTCTTATATAGAGGATTTTTATATTATGAAAATTAAAGTATGGTCATGTCTTATACTTTAGACACCAAGACACCAGCGACTTAGCCATATGCATTTCCTTTTGGCTTGTTATTACTATATACTTTCTTAAAGGAATGTTGAATGAATAAATCCCCTATAATATATATAGAAAACGCATGGATATAGGTTGGTTCTCTGGGGCCTTATCGCCAATGGGTGTCAGTCCTCCTAAACACATCAACATGCACCCATATAAGTGGTGACACCAAATCTTTAATGCAAACACAACGACAACTAACTTTAGATCATAGGTGGGGTATTTCCTTTCATGAAATTTGAGTTCCCTTGAAGCATAAGCTATCATCTTATCGTTTTGCATTAGCACACGACCCAAACACACTCTAGAAGCACCACAATATACAACGAATGCCTAAAGCCCATTAGATAGTGACAATATAGAAGCGGACACAAGTTTATCCTTCAATGTTTTGAAGCTTCTTTCATATTTGTTGGTCCACACAAATTTAACCTTATTTTGAGTCAATTTTGTCATACGGGAAGAAATAGAGAACCCATTCACAAAACTTCTATAGTAACCTACAAGGCCCAAGAAACTCCTAATATCCGATGGGGTCAATGGTTTAGGCCAATTTATAATCACATAAGTGTTCTTAAGATCTACTTTAATACCATCCGCTGACACCACATCACCCAGGAATGCAACCTCCTTCAACCAAAATTCAAACTTTTCATACATGGCATACAATTTCTCCTCCCTCAATCTTAACAGAACATGCCTCAAATGACCATACGCTCCTCCCTACTATGTGAATAGATCAAAATGTCATCAATGAAGACCACAACAAAGGAGTAAGGTTTGAAGACCTCATTCATTAGGTCCATAAAGATTGAGAGTGCATTGTTCAACCTAAAAGACATCAGAACAAACTCATAATGCCCATGTGTAGTCCGAAAAGTCATCTTGAGAATATCACATTCCCTCACCCTCACTTGATGATACCCAGACCGAAGATCAATCTTAGCAAAAATAGATAGGCCTTTGTAATTGGTTAAACAAATCATTAATTCTTGGAAGAGGATACCTATTCTTTATAGACCCTATTGAGTTGGCAATAGTCAATGCACATTCTAAAGGATCCATCCTTCTTCTTTACAAACAAGACCAGTGCACCCGAATATGCTAGGCCTAATATATCCCTTCTCCAACAAATCTTACAATTGCTCCTTTAACTCCTTCATCTCCGCTAGGGCCATATGGTAAG
>JAOTQJ010026641.1:0-13112 GCA_025642045.1 Solanum sejunctum | reverse complement strand
CTTTAAAGGTAATTGGGATGATCATTTACCTTTGATTGAGTTATCTTATAACAATAGTTTTCAGGCCAGCATACAGATAGAACCATATGAAGCTCTTTATGGAAGAAGGTGTAGATCACCCATAGGATGGTTTGAAGTTGGTGAAGTAATACTGATAGGACCTAATCTAGTCCATCAGGCTATGGAAAAAGTGAAGGTTATCTAGCAGCAGCTAAAGATAGCTCAGAGCAGACAAAAGTCTTACACAAATATTAGAAGAAGAGATTTGGAGTTTGAGATAGGTGATTGGGTGTACTTGAAGGTATCTCTAATAAAGAGAGTGATGAGATTCGAGAAGAAGGGGAAGCTCAGCCCATGATATATTGGCCCATATCAGATTCTATGAAAAATAGGTGGCATTCCTTGTGAGTTAGAATTACGAGTAGAGTTAAGTGCTATACATCTGGTGTTTCATATTTTCATGCTTAAAAAGTGCTTGAAAGATCCTTCTCTAGTTGTCCCGATTGAACGCATGGGGTTAAGGACAACTTGTCTTATGAAGAGATTCTGGTGCAAATATTAGACCGATAGGTCCATAAATTGAAGACCAAGGAGATTGCTTTGGTAAAGGTTTTGTGGAGGAACCACTTCATGGAAGAAGCCACATGGGAAGCAGAAGTAGACATGAAGGCTAAGTATCCACACTAGTTTGTTGGCCTACATGATGACTTTGAAAGTAACTTTCATTTTTCACCTCGAAGAATTATGTTTGTTAGGTTCAAGAATCATATGTTTTGAGCTAGTTTGTACATATCATTATCATTGAAGGACGAATGATCCCAAGAGGAAGATATTGTAATGCCCCCGTGAAATGACAAAAGTACCCCTAAACTTGACCTTGTACGTAACATATCTTTCCTTGCTTCGTTTATAAATTCGAGATCAAATTTGCGATCAGTGCAAAAAATCAAGTCAAAAAATGGTCTCGACTTGATAAAAAATAAAAAAAACATAAATTATTTTTTCCAAGAAAATTTCAGAAATAGTGAGGGTCCACAACGCGGGAGAACATGGAGTTTCACTTAATGTTTTCTGAAATTTTGATGAAAAGCTGAAATTCGCGAAAGATGTGCACTAGTGTAAAACTGAGGCAGTTTCGTTCTTTTTAATGAGGAAGGCAAATCCAACTTTTTTCACACCCCATATCCTAAACTAATTCAGTTTTAATGCGATTTAAGTTCAAAAAATATTATTTTCTTCATTCATACGTTCAAGCAAGAAACCCTCCCTAGAAAATTCAAGAGATTAAGAAATGGGTAGAACCTCCAAGAAAATTTCTTCAAGTCTTCAAGAATCCTTTCTCATGTATACAAGGCTACCTAAAAGTAATTATTTTACAAATAATTATAGCAATTGAAATCAGTTTTCACCCATGAAACTGTGAGTATCAGAATTTACCATACACTTTGTAAGTATGTTAATTTCCATGACAACTCCATATATTCTTGATGAAATTTTATGAAACCATGGTGCTATTAGCATCCAATTCTAGATTTGTTATTTAGTTATGTACAATTATGATCAAGATTTATTATTGTTGAGTTTTCTTGAAAATCTTGACTATTTTTTAAGAAAAGAAAAGAGTAGTTTGAGTACCTTTAAGTTAAGTTCAAGAAGTTCATTTTAAAGACTTATCTTGCATTTAGTCAAGAAAATTTAGCATGATTTGAGTCACCGAGTCAATTCTGGTTTTAGTAAGTCAAAAGAAGTCATATGAGTAAGCAAGCTAAGTCCCAAAGAAAGCCAGATTTCAATAATTTATGATCTAGTAGGTATTAGCTATGTATAGTGTTTTTGGAGTAGTATTGCGCATCGATATGGGTGAGCGTAGAATAAATTACTCAAACCTATAAACTATATAGCCAGCATAGGATAGGATCATACTATAGTACCTTCCTCATTAGCCACTGAGATGGCCCAGTTTTGGGATGGATATACTCCCCTAGTTACTCGTCCACTACGCAACAAAGTGCATGACGACTCTGGCAGCGTGGGCAAGATACTGTATCACCACAAAGCTCATAGTGATGGTTGTCAGTTAGAGAAACTCCCCAAGTTAAGAAACTAAGTTTTCCTTATCAATTTTCAGCATATTATTTTCAGCATGTTATTTTTCAATAGACTAGACTTTATGATTAATGCTATTGAATTATGAATCATGTTATAGCTTTTGAGAAGCTTTATATATATTATATTTCTGTTTTGGCCATCTTATATACCGTACATTCTACATACTGATGTTCTTAGGACCTGCATCTATTTATGATGCAGTCACAGGTGATTGAGTTCCTTAGCAGACCCTTCGTTGAGAACTTGAGAGCTTTCAGACTAGTGGTGAGGCCTCTTCTCAGTCAGAGGTCATAAATTATGTTATTTCCTTCCAGTCTTTACTTTTATTTGTAGCTACTTGGGGCCTATCTCAGTACCTTTCAGACAACTTAGTAGAGGTTCCATGGTCTAAATGTTCAGTGTTTTAGTTATTCAAATATTTTTTAATAGCCCTTTTATTCAGTTATACATACAAACATGAAGTTTCTTATTGCTTTAATTAGCATTTTTCCACTATTATGAGTCTTTCGCTGAGTAAACAGGCAAGCCAAGTGGTTCGCTTGGGACTAGAAATGGTTTTCGAGTGCTGGTCACATCCAGGGTATAGGGTTAGGGCATGACAGATAAAAGAAAGTAAATGGGCACATCTCATCTAGTCTCAAAATAGTATTATAAATCAAAGGCTAGTAGAAAAAACTAGGTAACAGTCTTATTAATCAACAATTTGACTCTAGTCTATGAAGCCTTTATCACTAATAGATAGTGCCAATAGCAGACCTTCGACTACCTCAATCAAAATAAATGCTAAGTAACTCTAACTCTAAATAAAGATGAAAGTATCATATGAATTCTCTAAAGTAAGGGAGGCTTATCGATCTGCTAGAGTCCAAAGATCCTCAACGAAATGCCTGATAATAAACTCTATCCCATGTATCTGAATCATAAAATAATGCAGCCACAGAGTGACATCAGTACGTGCAATATACGATATATAAAATAGCTAAATAAGATCGAAATAGGTACAATAATATGGCAGTAACATCAACTCAACTCATCTCAACTCAGTAAAACATACAAGTTTAAAGTAAATCATGCTCTTTATATATTTGAAAAAAAATAACTCTGTTAGAAATCTCATGCTCAATCAATGTTTCTTGGGAGTTTCTCTTAATTGACATCTATCCTATTTTACCACCTTTAAGTTAGGTGGTGCACAATGAATCAGCATCCTTCCCACGGCCATCCTACACTTGCCACGGTAAAGAACGTAGTATCTCTGTCTCTATCTCTCTTGGATCCAAAGAGAATGTCCAACCTTTGGAACAAGAGTCGCCAAAATGTGTTGCACGACTATCCTATGCTGGCAAATGTAGTTCTAGAGTGACACTCCTCACCCACTCGTTGCTTAATAATACTCCTAAGACTAAAACATGCACAACTCATCAATCAAATCAATTCTCTTTAAGACTCATATCAACTATCACCATCATATATCAATGAATATATTATGAGTCGATATATTTACATCATCGTCAATATGTACTCAAAGCATCATTTAAACTCAATGCTCAATTCAATCAAAACTCATTAAAATGTCAAGTGTTTTCTTAGTAAAACTCATGCTTAAAAGTCTCTACATATCATCAAAGCTCTTTCTCAAATTACTATTCATGCTCAAAAGTTATATTCATGAAAACTCAATAAAATACGCTAAAATAAATCATCGATGTTTAATATGCTCAGTATGTAATAATGCATAAATGCAACCATAGTTGTCACACCCTGAGCCTACACCCTGGACGTGGCCAACACTCGAAAACCACTTCTGGCCCCAAGCGTACCACTTGGCCTGACTGCTTACTCAGGGAAAGACTTAGTAATAGTGGAAAAAGCTATAAAAGCAATAAGATGATCTAAAACTATCTGCATAAGTTAAATACAAATACTTTTAAGCAATACCTGAATGAACTAGAAACTGAAATACTAACATATAGTCTACGGAAGCTCTACTACAATGTATTAAAGGACTACTGAGATAGGCCCCAAGTAGCCAAAATTGAAAAGGAATACTGAAATGAAATAACATAACTCATAGAGCCTCAGGCTAAGAAGAGGCCTCACCAAATCTAATAGCTATAAGGTTCTCAACGAAGCAGCTGCTGAGGAACTCTGTCACCTGCATATGGTATGTACTTTATGTAATATGGCCAAAAAATTTAAACAGTATATCATAATGCTTCTCAAAGGACATAAACATAGTCAGAATTAAATAGCAATAATCATAAAGGCTGGTATGCTAAAAATAACATGCTAAAAACTGTAAGTAAAACTTAGTTTCTTATCTTGAGGAGTTTCTCTAACCGACAACTACTACTACGAGCTTTATGGTTATACAACGTCTTACCCACACTGCCAGAGTCGTCTCGTACTTTCCCTGGGTAGGGGACGAATAACTAGGAGAGTAGATCCATCCCATAACTGGGTCATTTCAGTGCCTAAAGAGGAAGGTACTATATGTTGCCGACATAGTGTATGAGTTTGAGTAATTTATTCTACGCTTACCCATATCGGTGCTCAAGAGTACTCCTAAAACTTTAGTAGCTCATACTTAAGACTTGAAGTTCTTAAATTCTGTTTTCTCAGGAACTTAGCCCTACTTACTACTTAGCTTTCTCATATGAATTATCTTACTTAACTGAAACCCGAATCAACTTAGTGGCTTAAAACATACTATATTTCCTTGGCTAACAATGCAACATAAATCTTTAAAAATACGATTCTTGAACTTAGCTTTAAAGGTACTCCAACTAATCTTTTCTTTTCTTGGAGTAGTATCAAGATTTTTAAGAAACTTAACAATAATAAATCATGATCATAATTGAATATAAGCTTAATAACAATTCTTGAATTGGATGCTATAAAGACCAAGATTCATAAAACTTCATGAAGAATATACAAAATTTATCATGAAAATTAACATCCTTACAATGTTTACGACAAACTTAGTCTCAATTGATACTTCAAGGTTCATGGGTGAAAACTAGTGTTAATCTCTATAAATATTAGCAAAATAATTACTTTTGGATGGGCTTACAAACCTTGGAATGAGTTCTTAAGGAATTGGAAGGAAAATCTTGAATGCCTTAGTTGTTCTCGATCCTACGCTTGAAGCTCTGGAAAGGGTTTTCATATTTTTGTGAGAATAAAATAGTAGAAAATAAGTTTTAGGAACATATGATGACTTAAAAAAAGATTATTTTAGGATATGGGGTATGAAAAAAGTTGAATTTTCCCTTTTGATAAATAAAATGAAATTGCTCCTCTCGTACACTAGTGCGCTACGCACACTAATGCTTTTTAGCACTTTTTTTGTAAATGCTTGGAAAATTCGTAAGTGTGGTTCTATGTCTAATCCACATCGCAGAAGGGGCACAGATACCCTACCATTTTAAGCTCACTTGGATGAAAATAATTCATATTTTTTAGACTTAGAACCAAGTCGAGACTATTTTCTGACATAATTTTCCGTACTGATCGCAAATCTGGTCTTGAATTTGCAAACGGAGCAAGGGAAGACACGTTATGCATAGGGTCAAATCTAGAGGTATTTTCATCATTTCATGAGGTATTATAATATCTCCCCCTTGGGCTCATTCATCCTCGAATGATAACGATACTGACAAAACTAGGTCAAAACACAAGATTTAATAACTTAATAAATATTAACATTTAAGGTGAAATACGAAAGTTTACCTTCAAGATCCTCACTTAGGTCAATGAACAAGTGTGGATACTTGAACTTCATGTCTTCTTCTGCTTCCCATGTGGCTTCTTCCACAAATTGATTCCTCCATAAAACCTTCACCAAAGTGATCTTCTTGGTCCTCAATTTACGAACCTGTCGGTCTAATATTTGCACTAGAATCTCTTCATAGGACAAATTGTCCTTAATCCCTAGACTTTCAACTGGGACCACTAGAGAGGTATCTCCCAAGCACTTCTTAAGCATTGAAATATGAAATACGAGGTGTATAGAGCTCAACTCCGCTGGTAACTATAACTCGTAAGCAACACTACCCACTCTCCTCAGGATATGGTAAGGGCCAACATATTGTGGGCTGAGTTTCCCCTTCTTCTCGAATTTCCTAACTCCCTTTATTGGAGATACCTTCAAGTATACTCAATCACCTACCTCAAATTCCAAGACTCTTGTTTTAACATTTGTGTAAGACTTTTATTGGCTCTGAGCTTTCTTGAGCATCTCCTGGATAACCTTCACTTTTTCCATATCCTGATGGACTAGATCAGGTTTTATAAATCCTGCCTTACCAAACTAAAACCACCCTAGGGGTGATTTACACCTTCTACCATAAAGAGCCTCATATGGTGTCATTTGTATACTGGCCTAAAAGTTGTTATTATAGGAGAACTCAATCAAAGGTAAATGATCATTCCATTTACCTTTGGAGTCTATTACGCATGCCCTTGAAATATCTTCAAAGGTTTGTATAGTTAGCTCTACATGCCCGTCTGTCTGTGGATGGAATGGTTGTGCTAAAGTTCACCTTTGTACCTAGCCCCTTATGAAAAGACTTCCAAAACTGTGTTGTAAACTGAGCTCTTCTGTCTGAAATAATAGATATAGGGACCTTGTGCAATGTAATAATATCCTTAAGATAAAGTCTAGCATAATCCTTAGCTGTATCAGTCGTCCTGACAAGTAGGAAGTGAGCTGACTTGGTTATTCTATCGACTATGACCCATATCGAATCACACTATTTACGGGATTAAGGTAAACCTGTTATGAAGTCCATATTAGTCATCTCCTATTTTCATTTTGGAATCTCTATGTTCTGGGCTACACCACAAGGCCTTTGGTGCTCAATCTTAACTTGTTGGCAATTTGGGTATCTAGAAACGAACTCTATAATGTCCTTCTTTATACCACCCCACCAATAAACTTTTAGCAAGTCTTTATATATCTTTGTTGCGCCAGGGTAGATAGAGTATCTGGCATTATTAACCTCAACCAATATCCTATCTCTAAGGCCGACAACATTTGGCACACACAACCTGCCTTGGTAGCTCAGGAAACCATCTCCCCCTTTTGAGAACTCTAATTCTTTGTGCTTCTGAATATCTTCTTTCAGTTGGAGAAGGATGGAATTTCCATCTTGATTTTCTTTCACTTCTACCACTAAGGATGACTCTGACCCATTTTTGAAAATGGCCCCGCCTTCATCAAAATCTTCAATCTACACTCACAAATGGGCTAATCTGTGAACCTCCTTAGCAAACTCTTTCTTTTCAGCCTCAACATGGGTTGTGCTCCTCATGGTCACCCTACTAAAAGCATCAACAACTATATTAGCTTTACCTGGATGATAGAGGATACTCATATCATAGTCTTTCAGTAGCTCCAACCATCTCCTCTATCTCAAATTTAGATCCTTCTAGCTAAACACATACTGCAAACTCTTATGGTCCGTGAATATATCCACGTGCCCACCATAAAGGTAGTGCCTCCTGATCTTCAGAGCAAATACCATCGCATCAAGATCAAAATCATAAGTTGGGTAATTCTTCTCATGAATCTTAAGCTGTCCGGAGGCATATGCTATCACCTTGCCTCTCTACATTAATACACAACCCAAGCCAACCTTGGAAGCATCACAATAAACCATGAAATCATCAACTCCATCTTGTAAGGATGAGACTGGGGCTGTATTCAGCCTAGTCTTCAACACTTGGAAACTCTTCTAACAAGCTTCTAACCACTCGAACTTAGTTGTTTTGAGTCATCTTAGTCAAGGGAGTTGAGATAGAAGAAAACACCTCTACAAACCATCTGTAGTACCCCGCCAAGACTAAGAAACTACTTATCTCGTGGGAGTTGTGTGTCTCAGCTGATTCTTTACTACCTCAATCTTTTGGGAATCAACTTGGATACCCTCACTAGATACAATGTTCCCCAAAAATGCCACAGACTCCAACCATAACTTACACTTAGAAAACTAAGTGTATAGCTATTGATCCTTAAGGGTCTGAAGGATAACTCTAAGATGGTCTGCATATTTCTCATTATTATGGAAGTACATTAGGATACAATCTATGAACACAATAATGAACAAATATAGGTACGACCTTAACACCCTGTTTATAAGATCCATGAAAGTTGTTGGTGCATTTGTCAACCCGAAAGACAATGACCAAAAACTCATAATAACCATATCGGGTTTTGAAAGTTGTCTTAGGAATGTCTTTCTCTAACTTTAAGTTGATAATACCCAGATCTGAGATCTATCTTGGAAAAATAGGTAGCACCCCAAAGTTGGTCGAATAAGTCATCAATTTTGGGAAGAGGATTCTTGTTCTTAATGGTGACCTTATTCAACTGATGGTAATCTATGCACATCCAAAGTGAATTGTCCTTTTTTCGCATGAAAAGAACTGGAGCACCCCAAGGTGAAATGCTTGGTCTAATGAAACCCTTGTCTAAAAGATCTTTCAATTGCAAATTTAACTCATTTAGCTCTGAAGGAGCTATATGGTATGGAGGAATAGATATAGGCTGAGTATCTGGAAGAGTATCTATCTCAAATTCTATATCTCTGTCAAGAAGGACTCCGGGAAGATCCTCAGGAAAGACTTCTGGGAACTCATTCACAACTGGGATAGACTGAAGAGACGGTGCCTCGACACAAGAATACTGAACTCTGTCTATGTAGTATATACACCCCTTAGAGATTAACATTTTGGCTTTGAGATGGACAAACTAACCCTTAGGAAAAACTGATCTACCCCTCTACTCTAAGACTAGTTCGTTGGAAAACTAAAACTTAACTACTCTGATTTTGTAATCTATGGGGTCATACATAGCATGTAGTCAATCCATGCCTAAGATGACATCAAATTCTACCATATCTAACTCCACCAAATCAGCTACAATAGTCTTATGATGAACTAAGACTGGACAACCTCTATAAATTCTTTGGGCTTAAATAGACTCTCCAGTAAGAGTAGAAACACTAAAAGCCTTAAGAAGGCATTCTGGGTTGACCCCAAACTTCACAGCTACATATGGGTTACAAATGACAAAGTGGCTCTATGGTCTAGTAATGCATAGACATCATGCATAAAGATTTTTAGCATATCCATAACCACATATGGTGAGTTCTCCTATTCCTGTCTGGTGCCTATGGCATAAAAGCGGTTTCTGCCTCCGCTTGTCCCTACTGTAGTACCTATGTGAGATGGCTTACCTTACGGTGCTAAAGAGACTGTCTATGATCTGGTATCATTCATGTTCTGCTTCCCCATAGGACAATCCTTCAAGAAATGCCCCACCTAACCGTATTTGAAGCAATTATTTGTGCCCATAAGGCACTCTCTGGGATGAGATCTACCATACTTAACATAAGTAGGATAGCAGTTTGATCCTTGAGCTACGCTACCTTAAGACTGGATGCCTAAAAACCTATAGTGTTGTGATCCCTACTATATATGCATAAGTGCAGGTGCAGGTGCACAAGCGGATGAAGGTGCTGGTCCAGCTGTCTTAGGCTGAAAAGGTGTGTGACCTCCACCTCCAGTCCCTCTCTTGCCCGAAGCTTGGCCTGACGTCTTGGCCCTCTTGCTCTTGAACTTCTCTTTTTCCTGCATCTTCTCCTCCTCTACTTGCTGCACATATATCATCAAATGGTCTATATTTATAGACCCAATCAACATTGCACTCCTACCCTCTCTCTTAGTCATTTGATGGAGCTCGGACATAAAGACATCCATCCTCGTACGCATGTCTGCCACCATAGCTGGAGCGTAATGGGATAATTAAGTAAACTTGAGGCTATACTCTCGTACACATATATTCTCCTGCTTTAAGTTTAGAATTCCCTTGCCTTAGCTTGTCTCATCTCTCTAGAAAAGTATTATCCCAAAAAGGCCTCCTTAAACACTGCCCAACTAATAGTTGGTGCCCTATCTGCGTTGCTCCCTTTACACTGGTCAAACTAGAGCCTAACTACAACCTTGAGCTAGTAGGCAGGAAACTCAACCTACTCAGCATCACCTATATACATTTCCTAAAATACCTTCTAAAGCTCCTCAATAAATTTCTTAGGATGCTCCTTCACATTGGACACTGTGAACTCTAGTGGGTTCATCCTCAAAAACTTTCTGGCTCTCGCAGTATCTGGCCTATCATTTATGCCATCTCCCTGGCGACCCCCCTGAGTGGTGACTGCCTGAGCCAATGTTTGATTGACTTGGCGAAGCTCAGCATTAGTAATATCTACCTGTTATGGCTGCTCCACAGGCACAGCTAGGCCTCTAGGTTCCTCCGAAATTTGACCAAGCTAGTTTGTATTTCTCCTGGATGGGCATCTTCTTACCCTTACTAGTCCGTTAGCTCTACGAGGAGGCATGATCTAAAAAAACACGACATGAACGCACGAGTTAGAAAGGACTTCATAGAGATATACTTTGTAGCTTGAGATAAAGGATGGCTAGTAGTGATGACACTTCCTAATGTCCTGTAGCCTCTCCATTATAGATATGGCACACTTCACACCCATAATACGGACTCTACTAGACACAGTTCCATAGATCCCCTAGGCCTCTTGAACTTTGTGCTCTGATACCAAGTTTGTCACGCCCTGGGCCTATACTCTGGACATGGTCGGCACTCAAAAACCACTTTTGGCCCCAAGCGTACCACTTGGCCTGGCTACTTGCTTAGTGGAAGACTTAGTAATAGTGGAAAAAGCCACAAAATTAATAAGATGATCTAAACCTGTCTACATAAATTGAATACAAACACTTTTAAGCAATATCTAAATGAACTAGGAACTGAAATATTAACACATGGTCTATAGAACCTCTACTACAATGTCTGAAAGGACTACTGAGATAGCCCCCAAGTAGCCAGAACTAAAAAGGAAAACTAAAATGAAATAACATAACTTATAGAACCTCGGGCTGAGAAGAGGCCTCACCAAAACTAATAGTTGTCAAGTTCTCAATGAAGTGGCTGCTAAGGAACTTTATCACCTGCATCTGCATCATAAAATGATGCATGTCCTAAGGACGCCAGTATATAATATGTATGGTATGTAAGATGGCCAAAATATTTAAATAGTATATCATAATGCTTCTCAAAAGATATAAACATAGTCAAATTAAATAGCAATAATCATAAAGGTTGGTATGCTGAAAATAATATGCTGAAAACTGATAAGTAAGACTTAGTTTCTTAGCTTAGGGAGTTTCTCTAATCGACACCACCACTATGAGCTTTGTGGTGATACAACGTCTTACCCACACTGCCAGAGTCATCCCGTATTTTGTCGAGGTAGGATATGAATAACTAGGGGAGTGGATCCATCCCATAACTGGGCCATCTCAGTGGCTAAAGAGAAAGGTACCATAGTACAATCCTATCCTATGTTGACTATATAGTTTATCAATTTGAGAAATTTATTCTACTCTTACCCATATCGATGCTCAAGACTACTTCCAAAGCTTTATTAGCTCATACTTAAGACTTGAAGTTCTTAAAGTTTGTTTTCTCGAGAACATAGCCCGCCTTACTACTTAGCTTTCTCATTGGACTTCTTTCACTTAACTGAAAACCAGAATCAACTCAGTGGCTCAAAACATACTAGATTTTCTTGCCTAACAATGCAACATAAATCTTTAAAAATGCACTTCTAAACTTAGCTTTAAAGGTACTCCAACGAATCTTTTCTTTTCTTGCAGTAGTATCAAGATTTTCAAGAAACTTAACAATTATAAATCTTGATCATAATTGAATATAAGCTTAATAACAATTCTTGAATTAGATGCGTTAAAGACTAAGATTCATAAAACTTCATCAAGAATATGCAGAATTTATCATCGAAATTAACATCCTTACAAAGTTTACAGGAAACTTAGTGTCAATTGATACTTGAAGGTTCATGCATAAAAAATAGTGTCAATCTCTACAAATATTAACAAAATAATTACTTTTGGGTGGCCTTACATACCTTGGAATGAGTTCTTGATGAATTGAAAGGAAAATCATGAATGTCCTAGTTGTTCTTGATCCTACGAGTGAAGTTCTAGGAAGGGTTTTCTTGTTTTTGTGAGAATGAAAGAGTAGAAAATACGTTTTAGAAATAGATTATGACTTAAAAATGGATTAGTTTAGGATATAAGGTGTGAAAAAAGTCAGATTTGTCCTTTTCCATTAAAAACAAAAAGAAACTACTCCTCTCATACATTAGTGCACAACACGCACTAGTGCTTTTCAACATATTTTTTGTGAAATTTTGACTTTTCATAAATATTAAAAAATTCTTAGTATGGTTCGAGGTCCACTCCGCGTCGCGGAAGGGGCATGAAAACCTCACAGTATTAAGCTCACTTGGACAAAAATTATTCACATCTTTCCGAGTTAGAGCCCAATCAAGTCTAATTTTTTTATTCGATTTTTTTGCACTGATCGTAAATCTGATGTTAGATTTACAAACTGAGCAAGGGAACATTACGCGCAGGCTCAAATCTAGGAGTATTTTTGTCATTTCATGAGGTTTTATAATAGACCTCAATTAGAATTCATGTGAATAAAGGCATGAACATACATTGAAACAGTTTCTCAACTTCAAGAACATCATCAAGATATTATTGTATACAAGAAACTTATTAATACAATAGAACTTAATTCAAGAATTTACTCAAGATAATACTTCAAGAATCATGTGCGGGGATTCATGGGTTCTCAACTCATTTATGACAATTTATGGGGAATATGGGAGAATAATCCCATGCTTTTGGTGTAATACCCCACTTTTTACATGTACTAATAGTATGGGAATAAATCTTGGTATGACTTGGTCAAAGTAGCGTCAATTCTTGAAAGTGCTTGATTCTCATGTTAATGGGTGATATGGGCATCTAATGCTTATAAAGGCTTTGTGTATATGCATTTTTTATGTTAAATTAAGGATATCATAAAGTAATATAATTAAGGTGTTTGTATGGAT
>JAOTQJ010026632.1:0-16356 GCA_025642045.1 Solanum sejunctum | reverse complement strand
CAAAATATAGCTCACACATTAAGATATGATTAAAATACTAATAATAACACATAGAAGGCTTCTCAGACAGAAAACTGTCCAGACTTTCACTATATTTCGTCCCATTTTTCAATAGCATACAAGCAAATTAAGAATTCAACATAAACATTAAAGTTTTAGCTATGTGAATTAGCATTCCAAAAAATATTTTCACACTACAAACGCAACTATATACCATAAAATATTCCACAATTACTAAACATTGCATAATGTCAAGACATAATTTAGCTACTTACTAAAGTGTAGGGGTTTCTTGATTTTTACTCAAAGGGACTAATTTGTTTCGTGCATACTATCAAATATATAGATATAAGGGAGTTTATAAGGTGTTATAAGGTCTTTAAACCAACTTACCATTGGGAAAATGGATATTTATGTCAAAAGTGAATTAAAAAAAAGGCTGCCCAATTTTTTTCATTCCTTATTTGTTTCCTCACACATTAATATTTATTATTAAGGCTTGTGTAACATATAAAATTGCAAAAAAATAAAAATAAATTGCATAAGGACAACCCTTCGTTCATTTCTTTCGATGATTCAAGAAAATCAATTTCTCTGATGAGTCAAATTCAAGCCAAAAGTTATGAAGTAGGGGACGATTTTATCTCAAGGAAGTACCTTTTTGAAAGAGAAGACACCATTTAACAATAAGGGCACTACATGAATAGCCCTTTTGGCTAGCCTGTTAGTTTGGGGATGAAAAAGAGTACTCAACTTCACCCTAGTTCTAAGCCCCCTTTGAAAATACTTCCAAAAGTGAGAAGTGAATTACACTCCATGATTCGATATGATAGATAATGGAATCCCACAAAATCTCACCAACTCTCAGATATACAAGTGGGAAACATCCTTGGCTCTGCATATAGTCTTGACTAGTAAGAAATAAACCTAGTTTGTCATACGGTCAACTATCACCCATATTGAGTCAAAATGATTTTTGGTCTTTGAAAAACCAACTACGAAGTCCATGTTGATCTCTTCCCACTTCCAAGTGGGAATATCAATGTCTAGTGCAAGGCCATCTGGCCTTTGGTGTTCAACTTTGACTTATTGGCAATTAGCACATTCAGACACTAATTGAGCAATGTCTTTTTTCATTTCATTCCACCAATAAATCTCTTTCAAACCTCTATACATCTTTGTAGTGACGGAATAAACAAAGCATAAAGAGCTATGGGCTTCTTGCATGATCAATCTTTTCAACTCACCATCATTGGGCATGCACAACTTCCCTTGATTTTGAAATATATCATCTCCTCCTTGTGAGAAGACATCTATCTTTCCATCTTTCACTAAGTTTTTCAACTTAACCAAGGCAGGATCAAGGTCTTGCTTAACCTAAACTTCATCAACCAAAAAACATGCGGACCCATGAAGAACCATTACACCACCACTTTCGGACTCACTTAATTTCACTCCAGTCTAGCCAGCCTATGGACATCTTTGGCTAGCGCCTTTTTCCATCATCTTAAATATGAGTCACACTAACCATGGAAACTCTACTAAGGGTGTCATCTACCATATTGGCTTTTTGGGGGTGATGCTTCACACTCATGTCATAATCCTTGAGTAGATCTAACCATCGTTGTAGCCTCAAACTGAGATCCTTTTGGGTGAATACATATTGGAGACTCTTGTGGTTGGTGAAGACATCCACATGAACTTTATACAAGTAATGTCACCAAATCTTTAATGCAAACACCACCACTACAAGCTCAAGATCATGAGGCGGGATATTCATCTTGTGCACTTTCAATTATCTTGAAGCATAGGCAATCACTTTATCATTTTGCATTAGCAAACAACCTAACCCTATCCTTGATGAATCACAATAGATGACAAACCCCATCATTCTCTTTCAGTAATATCAATATTAGGTTCGAAGTCAATAAATCCTTTGAAGTTTGGAAAATTCTCTCACATTGTTCGTCCACATGAACTTAGCTTTTTTTAAGTCAACTTAGTAAGTGGAGACGAAATAGTGGAGAAATCTTGCACAAACCTTCTATTGTAATCATATAGGCCCATGAAACTTCTTAAGTTCATAGGAGTCAATGGCCTTGGCCAATTTCTCATTGATTAAGTCTTCTTAGGATCAATCTTGATGACTTCACTGGATACTATATGTCCAAGATAGGCAACCTCATCTTGCCAAAACTTGCATTTGTCAAACTCCGCATAAAGCTTTTGCTCCCTCAGGGTTTGTAATACCACTCTCAAGTGTTCCATATGATCCTTCTCACCTCGAGAGTAGATAAGGATAAACACCATGATAAAGATGCTGAGGTAAGGCTTAAACACCCAAATCATGAAGTCCATAAATATTTTTAGTGCGTTAATAAGGAAAAATGACATCATCACAAACTCGAAGTAACCATACCTAGTACAAAATGCCATCTTAGGGATATGTCTTTCTCTCACCCTCAGTTAGTGATAACAAGATCTCAAGTTAACTATGGAGAAATGAGTAACCCCTTGCAATTGATCAAGCAAATCATCTATTCTTAGAAGGGGATACTTATTCTTGGTGGTGACATTATTGAATTTCTAGTAGTTAATGCACATGCGGAGCGACCCATGCTTCTTCCTTACAAATAAAACCAGGGCACCCCATGGTGACCAGCTAGGTCTAACGAAAGCCTTTTCCAGCAAATCCCTTAATTTTTCTTTTAGCTCCTTCAACTCTATGGGAACTATTCTATATGAGGGGATTGAGATAGGCTAAGTATCGGGTAAGAGGTCTATACAAAAGTCTATTTCCCTTTTGGAAAGAACACTTGATAACTCATACAGAAAGACATCAGGAAACTCCTTTATAATGGGGACCGATTAAAGAGAAGGAAATTTGGAGGAGACATCTTTGATCCTCACTAAATGGTACACATACCCCTTGGAGATCATTTTGTGGTCCTTTAGGAAGGAAATGAACCAACCCCTACATGAAGAGTTACTACCCTCCCATTCTAGATTTTGCTCATTAGGGAATTAGAATTTGAGCCTCTAGGTTTTACAATAAATGGAATTTTAGGAAGCACGCAACCAATATATCCTAAGAATTATGTTAAAGTCTACTATGGAAAACTCTACTAAATCACACAAAATAACTTTATACATGATGGAAATGAGACAACTTCATTGGCTCATTGGGCTATGATGGACTCACCTACAAGTTACTTACCTCATAGGGCTCATAGAGGACTTGGGGACATGCATGAAACTTATAAGCAAGGAATGGTGTTACAAAAGATAAATTTTGTTAGGATCTAAAAGTGAATATGCATCATAATCAAAAAGTCTTTAACATACTGGCGACCAAGTTTGGAGCTTTTTTGACCTCTTATTGATCATGAAGAGCATAGAAGCGGTTAGTCCTTTGGGGGTCTTGGGCTTTACCCCTTTAGACTTGAGGCTTTGTTTTGCCACTCTTACAATCACTGACATGGTGGTTGGGCTTTCCACAAGAGAAGAAAGCATTAGACCCGGTTAAACATTCTCCTTTATCGGTCCTTTCACACTTATGGCAATTGGGACTTTGGGCTTGGGATCAACCCCTTTGTACTTTGTAGTCTGGGGAGGAGGAGTGTTGGTGGATCCTTTCCCACTTTCTTTTTGGCCACCTTAAAATTTCTGACCACTGCACTTTTGGTGAGAGTAACTCTCACCTTCGACTAAAGCCCTCTTGAACTCCCTTGCCCTCTCATAAAGCTTATCCACTTCAATTTGATCCATGAACATGATCAAGGGGTAAATATCTATCTCCTGGACCAATATGAAAATCTTGTATTCCTTGGACACCAACTTGGATATGCCAAAAATAAACTTGCTCATTCCAGTCCTCGAATCCGCGACCATAAAGGGAGCATACTTGGACAATTAGGAGAATTTGAGGGTATACTCCCTCACACTCATGGACCCTCACCTCCCTAAGATCAATAGGAAAGAAGTAGTCTAAGAAAGCACACTAAATTCCTCCCAACCAGTATGACCTGCTCCTTGGCCCTTTTCATCTGCTTATTTTTCATATAAAATCTTGGTGACTCCTTTGAGTAGGTAGCCCACCAACTCAACTTTTTCTTCTGACGATATGCCCATCACCAGAACTACTAGTATGCCTCCTAAATTAACACAATATGGTACTAATCTATCTTAGACCATGGAATTTTGGCAGGTTCATCCACATAAATTTACGTACTCGGGCATTTGGCTATCTTTTGGTTGGCTTGATTGGCCAATTCTTGGGCCAATAAGGTAAATATGGCTCGAAACTTTCATGAGACACTCCATCATCCTGTTGGAGTAGAGGAAATTATTATTTAGGAATACCTCATTGTTGGGGAGCTCTTTGTAGTGGCAAGATCTAGAAACAAACAAAATGCCATCATTAGTTAAAAGAAAACCTTATTCAACTATAAGGCATGAAATGAATAAGAAGGAAAGGAAGACTTTCCTGGACCATCTCATAACCTCTCATTCAATATAGTGGCGTGCTTCAACTTCTTGAATGATGCTCTATGCTATGGGTATGCATGGACATCTAAGGAATATTTTAAAACCTCGTGCTTTGATACAAAGTTTGTAATGAACCGACCTAAGGTCCTAGTCATCACACGGCAAGTGATATACCTGAAGGCACCTCACCTATCACAACCCAAGCATAGGGCCTAGATGTAACTGGTGAATGGGGACCCCGAAGGGACCCCAAAAAAGACTCTTAGCATATTATTACACATCCTTGGTCATAAAAGCAATGTCAGACAACACAAGAAACATAAACAAAGGGGAATTGGGACTACAGGAGAGAGTTTAATACTTAAGTAACATGCAAAGGTTTGGAAAACAAGGGAAAAGGACTATAAGAAAGCTTGTATAACATCATAATCAAGAGAAGAAAGAGTCAAGGATCATAACATAGATACATATCTCATGCAACAACACCTCTACTACATAGAACTTAGCAGGGTCCAAGACAAGCAACCGAACTCACCTTTATAGTCAGAATAGAACATAAGCAAGAATGTCTCCATTCATAATAAGAGCAATATTGACTAAGGTCCCCGAAGTTCAGGAGTCACCAACTAGCTTGAGTAGTAGTGACCTAGCCACGTGGAGGAAGAGGATCATAAACTTGGGCTTAGATCCCTACATAGTGACATCATGTAGGTAAGAGTATGCGTTAGCACATTTGAATGTACTAAGTATGTAGGATGAAATGCAACAAGAGATAGGCAGCATAATCAAAATGCATAGCAATACACAATAGGCATAATATGAAAATATTGCATGTGTGATCAATGTTAAAGTAAAACATGCTTAAGTAACTCGTAATCTAATAGGATATCATATATGTAGAAGAGACTAAGTTAGATTTCCAAAGTATAACCCTTTTCTAGGTTAGTGATGATGCCACCCCATGACTTAGGTCGATGAGTACGAACCATCATCTAGGTTAGTGATAATGCCTCCCAATCACCTAAGTGGATGACTAGAACCCCCCATCTAGTTTAGTGATAATGCTGCTCCATCACCTAGGTAGATGAGTAGAAACCACCATCTAGGTTGGTGATAATGCAGCCCCATCACCTAGGTGGATGAGTACAAACCCACATCTAGCTTGGTGATAATGCCACCCTATCAACTAGGTAGATGAGTACAAATCCCTACCTAGGTTGGTGATAATGCCTCCCCATCATTGAGGTAGAGAAGTACAAACCCTTAGGTTGATGAATATAAACCTCCATCTATGTTATTCGGGTTCTTAGTCCCTCCGAAATTGGGCATGGTAATCTATATAGAATTTATCATATACATAAGCTCATTTCATCATCATATAGTCATCCATATCATATATCATGCCTTGGATCTTCAACTCTTCAAAAAACCACATCCAAACATTTTATCAAATACCTAGATGGTGTGCAATGCTAGTATAAAACCATGAAATACAGAGATGAAATTATGAAAGAAAATCCATTGTAAAACCATCAATCGACACCTTGCAACACCTTCAAGCAACATACATCAAAACCCCTCCTCAAATCTTACATTAGATCAAAGATTTATAGCTCAAAACATAGCAAAATAGTCACAATTGTACATAGCTTTAAAATAGTGTGCAGTGAATTTCATAATAAGCAAGACCCATTTGTAAATCGATTTTAAATCATGCAATTTGAGTAAAAGGAGGCTTGAATATCATAGGTGAAGGGAACCCATGAATGAAACCCATATACCTTAACTTAGAGATGAACTTGGTAAAGATTAGAGATCGAGAGTTGAAGCTTGAAGGATAACCACAAAGATGAACCTTAGCTTGGGATGAGGGTTTGAGACTTGAATTTGGGAGTGAAAATATGGCTAAGTGTTTGAGTGAGTATTGGGGAGTGTTTAAAATGATATGAGGGTGAAATAAGGCTAAGTATGGGTATATTCAAGTATGGGAACCCTTAGGCCCAAGATTTTAATGTTTTGGACCGAAATAAAAAACAAAAAATAGGACCAAAATAACCACGACGCGAATTACTCACTAGAATCTGCATTTCTTCACAAATGAGTTTCACAAAAAGGGGCATAAATTCTTCATTTGAACTCAAAATAAGGTGAAATGAAGTGCGTTGAATGTCTAATTCAAAGGGCTTTAATTTGATAGTTCGTGGGCCATGCAGTTCTTTTGTATGCTAAGAGATATGCCCCTTTAAAATTGACCCCCTAAATTGCATTTTTGCAATTTTTGAATTTTATATGGTTTCTCTAAAATCGAGGTTAGATCCTCAACCCCCTAATTTGTATCCCCTGAACAAGAATATAAAGTTGGATTTCCAAAATAACGCACGAATTTTGAGATATACGCAAATTAAGATTCTAGGCATTTCCAAGGCACATTTTCGAGCACTTATTGGGTCATTTCAATATCTCTCCCTTGGGAACATTTGTACCCTAATGTCAAAGGAATGTACAAGAGAAGAGTAATCATAAAGGGATCATCCCTAAGAAGAATACAATGATGCACTTTAAAACACCATTTTCAAAACCTCAACATAAGTGTTAAAATCATCACAAACTTGTCAACATAAACATGGATGCATGTGAATGACATAGGGCTGAAACATGAGACTTGGAATCAAATGAAGGACTTTGTCACTATCTTAGGCTCACTTAGAGTGAATAAGGTACGAATATCACTCCTATAAGATCGCTCTGGCTTCCTTGGGGACACCTTTGACTTGATGATCCTTTCAAGAGGGCCTTAATGAACATCACATCCTCATTAATCAACTTCTCCACCCATCCATCCAACACCTCCATCAAGACCTTCTGTTAAGCCAACATGTCCTCCATATCACCCACAATTTCAAAGAGTGCTTTAGCACTAGAGTTATAAATACATACTATCAACCTAAAAGCATGAAGAATCGGACTAACGAAACACCTATCCATAGGCAATGCCCAGGCCTACGCAACCTTACCAACTTCCCTCTTCATCCTTAAGGACTCACAACCATAACTCATTTGTAAACCTTAACCATACCTATTCCACTTGTCGCCACAAACTAGTATCTCCCCCTTGAGAGACTACCTCCACTTTGCCATCTTTTCGCCCAAAACTTCCAACTCTAATAAGACAAAATCAAGACCTTGCTTAATATAGACCTATTAACCAAAGAAGATTTAGAACTATCAAAAATGCTACACAACCATGCTCAACTCCCATAAACCTAACTTTAAATCTAATCAACCAATGGAACCTACTAGTCTCCTCCTTTCCACCATCAACAATACATGCTAGTCTACCTAGAGCACCGACTACAACATTAGCCTTATCGGGAAAAAATAATGCACACTCATCATATTTAGCAAACAATCTCTCATTCTGCAAAACTTGCAACACTACCCCTAAATGATTCATAAACTTTAAACAAATCAATTCCTCATTACTAGAGACCACCATAAACATATCACTATATGGTTTAAAGACCTTATTCAAGAAACCCACAACACCACAAGTTCATAAGTCAACAAAACAACTCCATCAATAAACGAAGTGCTCACTCCTAGTCCTAAAAGACACTTAGGGATATCAAACTAGCTCAAGACCTCAAGACCTCCAACCTATCAAGCTAGGGTCAACCAAGATCATAAGACAAGACTCTATCCAATAAGAATATGGGGCAACCCTTATAGGTCCCCCTCGTAATCCATCAATGCGAAATCACCATCCACAAGAATACTTATATTATACATATACATACTTTCAAAGAGGCAATAGTCATTTTTCCAAATTATTTCAATGCACAATTGGGCTTAAAATCCAAACACTATTCATAATAATTTCATACTTAGTCTCAAATGCCAAAATCATTATTTCATAGTCACAATACTCATATTGAGGAATAGCCTATTCATACACAAAATGGTGCAAGTACCCAAAATGCTCAAAGAGTCAAAAACCAAAGACATATGTGTGATCACAATATTGTCATAATCAATATTTTGTCAAAATCATACCATAAAACAAAATTGGGCTTAATCCATAACATAATTTTTTCAAAATAATCCATGTACATGAATGTATATGCTATGATCAATGAGGGCATGACATGGGTAATTAAGACTCAATCTAAAATCAATGTTTATAATATGAAATTGAAGTAAAAACATAATTAATTTCACATTTAAATCCATAGTGTAATCTCTCATGCATAAATAATTCAAACACGGAACATGTAAACTTATAATTTCATAAACCCAAAGTAAATCCACATGTAATGGTTTAAATCACGTTAAAATCATAAAATAATCACTAATAGCATCAATAGAATTTTAGGAATCATAATATTCAAAACCCCAAAATAAAGTAAGCAAAATTCATGTAGGTTTTCTCGAAAATAGCTTTGGGTCTCCTTGGTTGGAAAGAATCAAGGATCAACCCTCATACACATGTATCCT
This sequence comes from Solanum sejunctum, assembly GCA_025642045.1. Lineage (NCBI taxonomy): Eukaryota > Viridiplantae > Streptophyta > Magnoliopsida > Solanales > Solanaceae > Solanum > Solanum sejunctum. The sequence continues at coordinate 7,374 of JAOTQJ010026632.1, read as the reverse complement.
ACTAGCACCAAGGAATAACACAAGAAATATTGATTCTCGGACCTATCAAATCACCCAACTCAACACGTTGGTCACAACTTTGGCCTTACTTAGGGTCAACTAAGTTATAGGAGAAACATTAGAAGAGACCTTATTCACAAACTCCGGTAATAGCCCACTAAGCCCCAAGAAGCTCCTAATATCCGATGAGATCAAGGTCTAGGCTAATCTGTAATCACGTTTGTCTTACTAAGGTCCACCTTAATACCATCACCAGGTACCACACAACCTAGGAAGGCAACTTCTTACAATAATACTCTCACTTCTCCTATTTAGAATCCAACCTACTTCCTTAAACTTTGTAGTACTACCCTCAAATGACTCACATGCACTACCTTATTAGAGAAAGGAACCATCATATCCTCACCAAACTACCATAAGACTATTAGAGTAGGGACTAACGATCTCACTCACAAGACTTATAGGCATAACTGGTGTACTAGTCAAACCAAAAGACACTTACCCAAATCAAAATTATCAGAAAAAGGGTATTCAAGGCCTCATCGACCACCAGCAATAATTCTAATAACAAAATAACTTAGGTTCAATACCTCCAGTTCCCACAAGACAATAAATGCAACCCCTTAGAGTCTAATTGCACCTTCTGACAAGAAATGGACCTACATCCCTTGCTATCATTCGACAACCTCCCACTCAAGAAAGGGCTCATTAGGAATTTGGGATCTAGTTTTGTGGGTTCCACCATCTATGAAGATAGAACATGCATGCAACTATTACATCTTTATAATGTCATTAAAATCCACCACACCAACTCCAACAAGCCACAAAGAAAGTCCTAATGTAATACACACTTGGATCAACATCTATGAACCTTCTAGCAACAATATACCCAATAATAAAATAGAAACCAAATGCTTACACAACAACTTAGTCACATTGGAGGCCCCACTAGCAACCAAACATAATACAGAAAAAGTAGTGGCACACCAGGCATCTCAATGTATGCACAAGAAAGCCAAGGAAACTTCAAATTACTGGTAATAGCGTCGGGCATTTCATCCCCTCCTTAAGCCACTTGATCAATGAAACGACCCTAAAAAGTGCCCAAAAATATGCCTCAGCATGCCTAGAATTTTAATTTCTATATATCTAAAAATCTATTCATTATTTTAAAAAATTGACTTCATATTTGTGATCAGGAGTTCAAAATTAGGTGAAAAAAGGTCTACTCGCGATTTAAGAGCGAAAAATTGGCAATTATAATTTTTTAGTGATGAATTTTAGAGAGCTTTTCGCGATACCTCTGTGACATGCCTTGGGCGTGCTTTAGTGTAAAATCCTTTCTGCATTGCGGAGATGTGTATGTCACCTCACAGTGTTTTCCTGTGCAGTCCAAAATATTCTAAGTGTTGGGCCCAATTCTCCCAAATGTATTTCTATCTATACTTGGTCAAATTTCATTCTTATATCATTCTAAATATTTCCCAATACTCCCCCAAACACTTAGCCATATTTTCACTCCAAAACCCTCATCAAAAACTAAGGTTTCTCTTTAAGCTTCAAGCCTCCATCTTCAACCGTCACCAACAACTTTCCCAAAGTTAAGGTCTGTGGTGTTGAACCATTAGGTCCTTTCAACCATGGTGCCTAAGTCTCCTTTTTACTAATATTGCATGATTTCAAGGTAATTTTACATGTGGGTCTTGTATATTAAGAAATTTACTACATAGTGATTTTAGTTTGTGAAAGTATGGTTGTTTTAGCATGTTTTGAGCTCTAGATCTTGGATCTAATGTTGGATTTGATGAAGAGTTTTGATGTGAATGTCTTGGGAGTGTTTAAAGGTGTTCATTGATAGTTTTGCAATAAATTTTCTTGAATGATTTTATCTGTAAATTGCATGGTCTTTTACCCCCATTACACACCTCCAAGGTGTTTGCTAAAATGTCCTGTTATGGTTACTTGAGTAATTGAAGGTCCAAAGCATGAGACATAATATTAATGATGTTATGATGTTGAAATGAAGTTATGTATGTGATTATTCCTATAGAAAATATTGCATTAGAGCTTATGATAAATCCTATATAAAGTGTTGTATTAGACTATGCCCAATCTGAGGGGTGGGTGGATGGGTCAAGAACCCGAGTAACAGAGGGAAGTATTCGCACTTCTTTACCTGGTGATGGGGCAACATCATCACTAACCTATATGGGTGTTTATACTCATCAACCTAGATGAGGTTCATACTCATCCACCTAGGTGATTGGGTAGCATTATCACAAACCAGGATGAGGGATAGTACTCATCTACCTAAGTGATGGGGCAGAAACATCAGTATCCTACCAAACAGTTGTCCTTTGGAAATCTAGTTTGGTACTTTCTTCACATATGACATCTTATATGAGCACGAGTTACTTAAGCAGGTTTTACTTATGCATTGATCATTCATGTCATGTTGCTATCCTATACCTATTGCCTAATATTATGCATGTTGCTTATGAAGCTTATCTTTTGTGCATTGTATCCCATATACTTAGTTAATGCATACTCTTGCCTATAAGATATCACCATGTAGAAACCGGTGCTCAAGTTGATCCTCCACCTCCTCCACATTGTTAGATGATGCTATTCCAAGCTTGTTGGTGAGTTCTCTACTTTGGGGACCTTGGTTTATGTTCTACCTCTTGATTTGTATTGAGACATTTCCTTATGTTCAATTGACTATGAGGGTGAGTCCGGTAGCTTTGTCTTGGCCCCCACTCTATCTACATATTAGAGGTGTTTGTTGGACATGTTGTGTATCTATGTATGAGCTTTGACTCTTCTCTCTTGATTGTGATGTTTATGCAAACCTTCCCTTAGCTCCATTGCGCCTATTCTTATTCTATATGTCTTTTATATGCTTCCGTAACCAAGAATGTGTAATGATAAGTTAAGAGGGTAATTTGGGGTTCCTTTGGGTTCCCCATTCGTCGTGTCACATCTTCGCCCTAGGCCTGGGTCATGACAAACTTGGTGTCAGAGCATTGGGTTGATAGATCCTCAGAGTCCAATATATCATGTCACTTAGAGTCTTATTCATAGTTGTAAAATGAGCCATGACCATGAGTAGAAGGCTATGAGACATTTTAGAAAATGTTTCGCTTCTTCATGTTCTAAGTCATGCTATAGAGTAAAGATATGTTTTCCCCCTAGTAATTATTCTTTGTTTTGCTAGATTATGCCAAACACTAGAGGAAGGCGTGCCTAAACTCCCGAGGATCAACCTACCGACGGTGAATGTCGGGATTCTCTTACTATGCTTACCCAAAAGGTGGCTAACCAAGTCCAACAAGGGGCCCAAGCCCCTCATGGTACTACTCCAGGAGCTAGGGTAAGAAATTTCATGAGGATGAATCCTCCAGCTTTCCATGGGTCAACGGTGGATGAAGATCCACAAGAGTGTAATGATAAGGTCTACAAAATCTTGTCTATCGTGGGTGTTGGGCAAAATGAGAAAGTGGAGTTGGAGCGCATACCAACTCAAGGGGGTAGCCTAAATTTTGTATGATCAGTGGAAGGGTGAGAAGGGTAATGGCTATGTGATGCTTTAAGAGGAATTCAAATTAGACTTCCTTAATTGGTTCTTCCCTCTTGATCTTAAGGAAGCAAAGTTGGTTGAGTTTATGAACTTGAAATAAGGAGTTATGAGTATGAGGGAGTATGCCCTCAAATTTAATCAACTTTCAAAGTATGCTCCTCACTTGGTGCCCGATCCTAGGTCAAGGATGAATAAGTTTGTTATGGGAGTTTCTGACTTTATAAGTGAAGAATGCCGATTTGCCTTGCTTATTGGTGACATGGAATTATCTCAGTAGATGACATATGCCTAGCAAATGGAAGAAGAGAAGTTGAGAAAAAGAAGGGACCATGAGTCCAAGAGTTCCACAAGTGTGTTAGACTTCCACAAGGCCAAAGGCCTCCTCATGCTACAAATAGGGAGGTAGCCAATGACTTCCCTAGACCTTAAGGTATTGGTGGTGTGGATCCTAATGATATGTGTCCTAGATGTGGTAATAGTCAAAATTGCCCATGTTTGAAGGGTACTAGTGCATGCTACGATTGTGGGGATCTTGGTCACAAGAAAGTATATTGTCCAAGAAAACGTGGCAAGATTCGGGGTGCAAATGTGGTCCCATTGGGCAAAGTTGGTCCCTAAGGTGGTGCCCCAAGGAACAATCAGTTTTATGCTCTACGTGGGAGGTAAGGGGTTCGTGAGGTTCCCCATGTTGTTACCGGTATATTGAAAATCTTTGATATTGATGTATATTCTTTGATTGATCCGGGTTCCACCCTTTATTTTGTTACCCTCTTTGTTGATAAAAGTTCTATGTTAAGTAGGAGTTGTTGCATGAGTCATATGAAGTGCCTACTCTTATTGGTGCATCTATTATTTCTAGAAATGTGTATAGAAATTGCCCGGTTTGCATCTTGCATAAAATCCTATCTTGTGATCATGTTTAATTAGATATGGTTAATTTTGATGTTATTCTTAGGATGGATTGGTTGCATGCCTACTATGCTTCTATTGATTGTAAAACCTGTAGGGTTAAGTTTTAATTCCTAAATAAGTCTGTCTTTGAATGGCAAGTCATGATGGAGTAGTAAGGGGTAAGCTTATCTCATGCATTAAAGTCTATAGGTTGATTTCCAAGGGAGGTTTATATCATCTTGTAAGGGTTAAAAATTTGGAGTCCAAGTCCCTTCCATTAAGTTGGTTCTAGTTGTAAGTGAGTTCCTTGACGTCTTCCCAAATGACCTTGCAAGTATCCCTTCTGAAAGGAGATAGATTTTAGCATAGATCTTCTTTTGGACACTCAACCTATCTTAATTCCCCCTCACCACATTGCCCCGGTGGAGTTAAAGGAGTTAAAGGAAGAATTGAAAGATTTGTTGGAAAAGAAATTTATTAAACCTAGCCTATCACCTTGGGGTGCACCAGTGTTGTTTGTAAAGAAGGAAGATGGTGCACTTAGGATGTGCATGGACTACGGACAACTTAATAGGGTACTACAAAGAATAGATGTCATCTTCCAAGAATTGATGACTTATTTGACCAATTGTAAGGGGCTAGCTCTTTCTCTAAGATTGATCTTCGGTCCAGGTAGCATCATGTTAAGGTGAGGGAGTGTGCTATTCCCAAGATGACCTTCTAGAGTAGATATGGACACTATATATCTATGGTGATGTCCTTAGAGTTGACTAATACACCATCTATCTTTATGGACCTAATGAATAGAGTCTTCAAACCCTACCTTGATTCATTTGTTATTGTCTTCATCAATGATATTTTGATCTATTCACATAGTAGGGAAGAGCATATGGGCCATTTGAGTGTTGTGTTGCAAAGATTGAGGGAAGAGAAATTGTATGCTAAATATGATAAGTGTTAGTTTTGGTTAGAGGAAGTTGCATTCTTGGGTCATGTGGTGTCGCTGGATGGCATTAAAGTGGATCCTAAGAATACTGATATAATTAGGAATTGGCCCAGACCATTGACCCCGTTGAATATTAGGAGTTTCTTGGTCCTTGTGGGTTACTATAGAAGGTTTGTGAATGGTTTCTCCTTCATTGCTTCCCCTATGACAACATTGACTCAAAAGAAGTTTAAGTTTGTATATACCGATGAATGTGAGAGAAGCTTCCAAACATTGAAAGACAAACTTGTGTCCATTCCTATATTGTCACTACCAAATGGGCTTGAGGGTTTTGTGGTGTATTGTGATGCATGTGGAGTTGGTTTGGGTTGTCTGTTAATGCAAAATGGTAAGGTCATACTCTATGCTTCTAGGAAACTCAAAGTGCATGAAAAGAACTATCCTACCCATAATCTTGAATTAGCCTTCATGGTGTTTTGCACTAGAGATTTGGTGACATTATTTACATGGGGTGCCTATGGATGTCTTCACTGGTCATAAGAGCCTTCAATATGTCTTCACATAAAAAGAACTCAACTTAAGAAAAAGAAGGTGGCTAGAACACTTTAAGAACTATGACATGAGTGTGCATTATCCTCCGGGTAACGCAAATGTGGTGGCAGATACTTTGAGTTAGGTGTCTATGGGTAGCCTAACTTATGTGGATGGTGGTGATAGGGAGATAGCTAGGGAGGTGCATAGATTGGCTAGATTAGGGGTGAGGTTGAAATATGTGGGTAATGGTATTGTTGTTCTTGATGATTCTAAATCTTCTTTAGTTGATGAGGTAATAGCAAAACAACATCTAGATGCCTCCTTGCTTGAATTGAAGGCCTTGGTGAAAGAGAGAAAAATAGTGGTTTTCTCCCAAGGGGGAGATAGGGCCCATAGATACCAAGGTAGGTTATGTGTGCCATGTGTTGGTGGTTTGCGGGAGAGAATTCTTGATGAGGCCCATAACTCTTGTTATTCTATCCACCTCGGTTCTACCAAAATGTATAGAGACTTGAGGGATGTGTATTGGTGGGGAGGCATGAAGAGGGAAATTGCTAAATTTGTTTTTGGTTACCATAGTTGTCAATAAGTCAAAGCTAAACAACAAAGTCCGGGTGGCCTAACCCAAGACATAGAGATTCCTACTATGAAGTGGAAGATGATTAATATGGATTTTGTGGTTGGCTTGCCCAAGACTAGGAAAGGTTTTGATTCCGTATGGGTGGTGGTTTATGGGAAATCAGCTCACTTTCTACCTGTCAAGACTATATATGGGGATGAAGAGTATGCAAGGTTGTATATCCATGAGTTAGTAAGGTTGTATGGGATTCCCTTATCCATTATATTGGATCATGGTACACAATTTACTTTACACTTTTGGAAATCTTTTCAAAGTAGTCTTGGTACCAACAGTACGATCTTCCACCCTCAAATGGATGGCAAGCCGAAAGGATAATTCAACCACTTGAGGATATGCTTAGAGCTTATGTCTTGGAGCTTAAGGGTAGTTGGGATGAGTATCTTCTATTTATTGAGTTTGCCTACAATAATAGCTATCACCTAGCATCAGTTTGACTCTTTCTGAGGCTCTTTATGGGAGACATTGTACATCACCAGCGAGATGGTTTGAGGTTTGAGAGGTGGCTTTATTGGGGTCGGATCTAGTTATGGAAGTTCTTGAGAAGGTTAAGATTATTAGGGTGAGGTTGAGTATTATCACGAACCAAGCCTAGGGTCTAGACATAACACGGCGAATGGGGAACTCGAAGGAACCCCAAATAGGCCTCTAAACTTACCATTATACATCATTGATAAACGAAAGCATACAAAGACGTAAAGAGTAATAATAGGGCAATGGGACTAAGGGAACTCATATAAACATCATAAATAAGAGACAAGAGTCAAGCTCATCATAAGTACATAG
>JAOTQJ010026601.1:0-16360 GCA_025642045.1 Solanum sejunctum | reverse complement strand
CATCATGGGTGAAAGGAACCCAAGAAAGAAACCCACATAGCTTAGCTTGGAGATGAACTTGGTGAAGATTGGAGATGAAGACTTGAAGCTTGAAGAAGAACCTTAAAGGAAATCCTTAGATCCGAAAGAGGTTTTGAGACTTGAGTTTAGGAGTTAAAATATGGCAAACTGTTTTAGTGAGTATTGGGGAATGTTAAGGATAATATGAGGGTGAAATATGGCTGAGTATAAGTATTTTCATATTTGGGAACACTTAGGCTCAAGACTTAAAAATCTTGGATCGAATACAAAACTGGTAGAATTTTAACACTAGTTCGCGCCCTTGGCACATTGCGCTAGGGGCGTGGATTGTCTCTGCAAATTGCATTTTTGTGATTTTCAAATTTTGCTACGGTTGTTCTTAAATTGGGGCTAGACCTTTCTCCCCCTAATTTTGACTCCCTGAACAAGAATATGAAGTCAAATTTTTAATATCACACACGAATTTTGAGATATATGGAAATTACAATTTCAAGCACCTTTGAGGCATATTTTCGAGCACTTTTTGGGTCATTTCAATTGTAATAGCCATGGTCGGTCATGGTACCTTCTTAGACAGTAGTTATGGAGGCTTCATAGGTATAGATGGTTGATGGTTGATGTTGGGTTCTTTTCCCTCTTTTTCCTTCTTTATACTTGTCATGGCACAAGCCTAGGGCCTATACGTGACCGGTGAATACGGAACCCGAAGGAACCCCAAACAAGCCTCTTATCATATTATTACACATCCTTGATCGCGAAAGCAATGTAAAACAACACAAGAAACTAAACAAGAGGAATTAAGACTAATAGAGAGAGATTAATACTTAAGTAACATGTAAAATTTTTGAAAACAAGGACAAGGCACTAAGGGGAAAGCTTGTATAACATCATAATTAAAAGATGAAAGAGTAAAGGCTCATAAGACAGATATATTGCACGTCCAACAATACCTCTACTACATAGATCGGAGCAGGGGCCATGACAAAGGAACTAGGCTCACCTTCGTAGTCAAAATAGAATATAAAGAAGAGTATCTCAATACATAATAAGAGAAACATAGACTAAGGTCCCCGAAGTGGAGGACTCACCAACTAGCTTGGGTAGCACCGAACTAGCCACGTGGAAAATGAGGATGATCAACTTGGGCTCTGGATCCTACATGGTGATATCATGTAGGCAAGAGTATGCATTAGTAAGTTTGAATGTATTAAGTATGTAGGATGCAATGCAACAATAGATAGGAATCATAATCAAAATGCATAATATTAAGCAATATGCATAATATAACAATATGGCATGTATGACCAATGCTTAAGTAAATCATGCTTAAGTAACTCATGCTTATAACTGATATCATATATGTAGAAGAGACCAAGCTAGATTTTGAAGGTACAAACCCCTTCGTTGGTTGATGATGGTATCACTCTATCACCCTGGCGATGTGGTATAAACCCCTCACATGGGTTATGATACTCACACCTTATCACTACGATGGCGAAGTACAAACCCCTCACATGGTTGATGAGTACAAACCCCCACCTTGGTTACCCGGTCTCTTTCCCCCCCCCCCCCCAGATCGGGTATAGTCTACTATAATACTTTATATAGAGTATATCATATACATAAGCTGATTTCATCATCATATAGTTAATCATATCATATCTCATGCATTGGACCTTCAAAAATCTCAAGAAACCACATTCAAACACTTTATCAAACACTTAGAGGGTATGTAATGCAAGTACAAAATCATGGAATATAGAGATAAAATCATGCAAGAAAATCCATTATAAAACCATCAATCAACACTTTGCAACACTCTCAAGAAACTTACATCAAAACCCCTCCTCAAATCTTTCAATACATAAAAGATTTATAGCTCAAAACATAGCAAAACAGTCACATATTCTCATAGCTTTAACATAGTATGCAGTGAATTTCATAATAAGCAAGACCCATTTGTAAATCAACTTAAAATGATGCATTTTGAGAATAATGAGGCTTGGATATCATGGGCGAAAGGAATCTATGAGAGAATACTTTAACTTGGAGATGAACTTTGTGAAGATTAGAGATGGAGACTTGAAGTTTGAAAGAAATCCTTGATGAAATCATTAATAATTGTCTTGAGATTTGGGACTTGATTTTAAGGTGAAATGTGAGTCTAAGTTTTTGAGTGAGTATTGGAGAATGTTTAGTATGATATGAGGGTGAAACAAGGCTAAGTAGTATAGATATTTTCAAGTATGGAAACCCTTAGGCCCAAGACTTTAAAATCTAGGATCAAAGTAAAAAAAGAAAGGACCAAAATAACATTGCTCCGCATCACAGAAGCAATGTGGATTACTTACTAAAATTTGCATCTCAGCTCAAATCAGTTTTACGAAAACGAGCATAAATTCTTCATCCGAACTCGTAATAAGGTGAAACCAAGTGTGTTGGAAAGGTAATTCAAATAGCTTTAATTTGGTAGTGAGCCATACAGTTTTTCATGTGCTAAGAGATATTCCCTCTTTAAGTTGACCCTCAAAAATCGTATTTTTGTGATATTTAAATTTTGATACGGTTGCTCTAAAGTTTGGGTTAGACCCATTCCCAACTTAAATTTGCTCCCTGAACAAGAATATGAAGTTAGATTTTTGAAATAGCAAATAAATTTTTAGACATATGAAAATTATGATTTCGAACACTTTCGAGGCATATTTTTAGGCACTTTTTGGGGTCATTTCAATACGGAGATTGTTCCTTTTTACTCATACTCTTTATGATAGATAGAGTTGATAGTTGATAACCCATTGATAGTTAGCTATTTGTTTGTTATCTTCCGCTAATAAATGGGTTAAACGAATGCGATGAGACTAGGTGATTCGCTTGGGAACTAGCAATACTCTCCTAGTATCAGTTACATCTAGGATATCGCCCCGAGGAGTGACATTTTATTACAATTGCAAAATTTATTTATATTGTAATTTTACAAAAATACTTATAGTAAAATCTTGAAAACTATTTTTCTTATCATATAGAAGTGATTTTTTAGTGTCATATTGCAATTTGTAAAATTATTGCATATTGTTAAGTTATTCTTATCAAATTTTATAAAATTATTATTATTATTATTATGGTTCAATGATAATTTAAGAGGTTTAAAAAGGATCTTCTTCTTCTTTTGAATCATCATCTTCCTCAACTTCATCATTCTCGAAATTATCAGAAAGACCCATTCCTTTTGAACCATCCATAATAAAGATCATCATCAAAGATATCTTCACTATCATCATCTTAATCACCAGAGTCATCTTCAAATATGATCAGCCTTTTTTCAAGTTGTATCAATTCTACAGTTGCGACAATCTAGCAATGACAACCTTCTTGTTCATAAAAAATGAATAATATAATATATATTTATAGTGTAAATAATTATTTTTTTAAAAATTGTATAATTTAAGAATATATAAACTAATTTCCATGATCTCTAATAATTTAGCAATAGTTTTAAATTGGAAAATGAGCTTCTCTGATTCATCTGATATGGAGACATTTTGTTGAGAGAATGTCTGACTCAATCTGTTAGAGTTTAAATCTGGATCTGATAGCAATCTACATATTAAGAAGTTTGAAATATTAATATATAAAATGACAAATAGTGATTAAGTAAGCTTTAAAAAAAATTTAAAAAAAATATACTAAACCTTTTTTTAAATTCTTCAAATTGATGATCTGTTGGATTAATCCAAAGCTTTGATGCATTGCAAATATTGCACACGGAATATGAATTTGCACAAAACTATATGAGTTATATAATAATTTTTCTAAAGAAACAGAAAAGTATACGTATTTCTTACCTTGAAATTTGTGTGATTGAATAAGTTGAAGAACCACAATAGTTGATTGTCGAAACTTAAAAGTTGAGGTAAAATTTGATCTACAAATTTTTCCAAAAATGTAGATGGAATCTTATTGCTTCTGCCAAAGAAGACAAACATTGTATTTATAATATATTATGTTATCAACTTTATATGTATTCAAATGTAATATTATATTATTACTCATTATCTTCTAGTTCCACATTCATGAACTTTCTTGAAATTCCACCTATGTTTTGATTGTAAAATTGATCGAAACTGACAATTTCTCCAATCACAACTAAAATATAACATATGTTAGGAATGAATAGTAAAAAATATAATATGTAAAAAAATAAAAGAATTTATTTATTTATCAAATAATTCAGTCTCGTTCAAGTCTTCCCCTTTTATAATATGGCTAACTAGTCAAAAATTAAAAATATTACCAGGAAACAGTGGATCATTAATTTCTTTCACATTGGTTCATTGAGTAAAAGTGAGCCTCAACTTATAATTTGTGGTATTTAACTTTCGAGTATTTTTTTGAACTAAGAAGTTTTGTATACGATATAACCCACACTCTTGAATCGTAACTTCGAGTATTTTCAACACTGATTTGTCAATATGAGCATGTATTTGATCTCACTACACATAAATAAAATTATAAGTAAAATATTCATAGAAACAAATTCAGATCAATTTTCATAAAATAAAATACAAAATTTTTTCATCCCGGAGAACCAACTCATGTGCATAAATATTGTTAGGATTAAATTTATCTCAAGATTCCCATAGACGAACAATCACAACTTTCAAGTTCAAATGGGGTTTTGTTATTGTTATATCATTGATGAAGTCTATCATTTTTTTCAATTTGTAATCTCTTTGAAAAACAATGAAAGTGACATTAAGTGTTGAAGTTGGGGATAAATTTGAAGAGCGTGAAAAGTTATATGAAAAGTAAACGTAATTTCATTGAGCAATTGAAAATAAATTTTTGAGATAAAATTATTGACTTGAAAAAGGTAGCCAATTACCCATTTTTTAATTTTATTAATTGTTTATTACATTTTGAAAATTGATTAGTTTTTTAATAGAACTCCTCTTGCAATTAAATAAAAATTAGCGAAAACTAATTATAAAACGGTAAGGTTTATAAGTTAACTTAGAGAAGAACTCTTCTATCAGTTAATTACTTGTTTAGTTTAGTTAATATATTTATATTATTTCAATAAACAAAACATTTAATGATGTTAATTACTTATCATGTTATCATGTTATTTAGTATGTAATAAATTTTTTATGTTTATGCATATGTAACTATAAATTTATTTTTAATTGTAAATTTTAAAATCATAATTTTAAATTTAATTTATTCTTTTAATTTGTTTGTAAGTAAAGGAAAAGTTAAAAAAAATACAAAAAGATACTGATTCGGATACATAATATTTATTTAAAATAAAGATAGATGTGTTTCTGAAATTAGAAATATTAAAATCATAAAAATATTACATGATTAGGATTGATTTGGATAATATTACTTGAATTTTCTATAAATACTTTATGAATGAAGTGGAAACAGAAAAGTTATAACCATTTTTTTTATAATAATATTTTATTTAGGATCCACGTTAAGTTAATAAAATTGATTTGTTCTTTTTACAATGTTGCAAAGTGCTTAAATACTTATTTTAAGTTAGTTAAATATTATATTGCTTAAATATCATATAGTAAAGGTTTTTAAATTTAATGTTAGAAAGGGTTATAAATTGTTGTATTTTGTTTTTATAATTGAATTTAGTATATAAATTTATTATTTTGTTTGATAATTAAATTAACCAATAACTAATTTAACTAAATGTCCTAAGATGCCACATGACTTACGTATAAGCTGCAAAGTGGCTGAATGTGGTGACTTCATTCTTTCCTTTAAATAATATATAGATATACATATAGATTATGCCAATTTGTTATATTATTAAATTTAGCAAAAATATCAATTGAGATCCATTAACTATATATGTCTATTTTTATCTCATGAGTCTATTAATTGATTGCTTTAAAAAATCAGAATATGTATAGGATAATTCTAATGAAAAATGAGGAACTATTTCTAATACAATAAGTGAAAATTTATTTGATATTTTGTTAGTATTATATCAAATCACATTAATTTGGACTTTATCAGTGTTAAATCAAATCATCTTAAATTTATTAAGTAAGGTGTGGAGTCTACCACAACTTACACCATGTTGAGCATTTTAATAGAAATCAGTATATGCAGCAAGCCGGCGCCTTACAAGGTGTGTCAGGTCCCACCTTATTCTAAGATTTCTATTTATAATGTATGAAAAATTTTATTTAGACTTTGCATTTAATTTCGCGTTTGTAAAAATTTTACATCCATCCTTAGTAACTCAAATACTACATGTCATGATCCAAAATAGGCCATGAGTGACCCCAACACTTATCCTCCAAGGTGCGAAAACCAACATATAAATTTGAATCTATATTAGAAGTTTAACTTATAAAATACGATCATAGTCGAAAGCTCAAACTCGTAAAGCAAGTATTGACCAAAATCACTAAGTTTATAACATAACGCTCCCCAAAATCTGAAAGTCATCACTTCATGGACATCTAACCTCAAATACTAAGTCTAAGAATAACAACAACAAAATAGATAAATAAAATAGTTTATGTCCAAAACTAAGGACATCATGGCTTAACTAATAGAATCCAACACGAGCTAGAAGATTAGCTTACCCTGAAATCTAATATGCTGATGGCTAGTTAGAGTTGAAGACGAGTCGAAGTTGATAGAATACTCGCTGCACTCCACAAAATAAAATAAAGAAAATACAAGTAGGGGTCAGAACGGGCAACATGTACTGAGTAGGTACCATCGGCCGACTCAAAATAGAAATCAATGTGCATAAAATAACAACAAAAAATTAACTATAATACTTAACATGTGGCAACAACAAGAAAACCTTCATAATCAGTCAACAATATCAAGAATGCACAAGAGGACTCAGACCTCCACACCATGCTTCTTTTGGGATATAGGTTCTTTGGAATTGAATATATTATATTATTTTAATATATTTTCCTTATTATTACCATATCGGAATATGACACCCGATCTCACAATATCATGTCAAAACGTGACACCTGATCCAATTATATCGTGTTGGAACGTGACATCCAATTCAAATATATTTAATTCGTCATTCTTTATTATTACTCTCCACTTCATTAAAAATATTTAATCAAGCCTTCTTTATTCAAGGCATCACTTTGATATATCAAGTTCAAGATTACAGATTTTATAGTCGTAGGATTGCAGAGTAATCATAACAATATATATGTCAACCAAACCACTGTCAAATGCATAGAATATTTCACAACTTTACTCAATGACTATCAATCACTATTAAGGTCTCTTTATTAGATAGAACAAATGACAACTGAAATACCCCAAAAATGTGCTTAAAAAATGTCCATAATTATAATTCTATATATCTGAAAATTTGTGCATAATATCAAAAATATGACTTTATATTCTCGATCAAGGGGGAAAATTGAGTGGAAAATGAGTATAACTTGGACATTAGAAGACCCATAGCAAAAAAATAATTTCGCAAATTTTTTGAAAATAGAGAGGGTCCGCGATGGCTCCGCGATGCGGACCTATCACGGAGCAGTGTTGTAACTTCCTTAATTTTCTTGTTTCATCATAAGGCATTCATGCCAATTCACACGTGAAATATCTCACAATTAGTCATTTTTCAACTCCATATCACTCAAAAACCCTCTATAAAACCACTAAACCATTTTATCAAAATTCTCATCCAAATTCAAGTGTCTCAAACTTAATTTTAGATCTCAAGAACTTTATTCAAGCTTCAAGTCACCTTCAAGTTTATATCAAGAAACTCAAGTTTAAGGGATGTGGGTTTCATCATTGGGTCCTTTCACCCATGGAGTCCAACCTTCTTATTTTATGAAAATTACGTGATTTCAAGTTGTATTACTTATGAGTGTCTACTATTATGAAATATGAGCATGACTTATGCTGGGTTTTATCAAATATTATTGACTATGCATGAATATCTATTTTAAACTTATGTTATGAGTTAAGTTTTGTCTATTGAGACTATACATGCTTCAAGCTATGAGATCTATGAACTATGATAAAGTTTTGATATGATTTACAAGTTATCCATGATGGGGTTTTACATAATGTTGATGGGATTATTTACATGATTTTAAGATGCATTGATTTCACTATTTCATGATCGATACTCTTGCATTTTGCATGATTTGAACATATAATCATATGTGCCCACCAAGTGTTTGATAAAATGTCAAGTAATGAATTCTCAAGGTATTGATGATCTATTACGTGATTTACAAGTCAAGTGACTTCATGATGATTAAGGGCTTCCAAGCATGTATTAAATTCATGTAAAGTACCTATGTCATTGCAAGTGAATTGTTAGGCCTCTATGTTTTATTATGTTCTTGGGAAAATGTGAAGTCCTTTCTTGATACTTGAATGTGATGATTTGATGAGCTATTTTTGTGACTCCTACCTAAAAGACTATATCGTAAGGTATGAACATCTTATAAGACCTATAGAAAAAGCCATACCGTAAGGTAGAATGATTCATGGCTCCTACTAAAAAGATTATATAATAAGGTAAGGATACTCTATAATACTATCGAAAAGGCTGTGGCATAAGGTAGAACAATTCACGTCTCCTACCTAAAAGATTATATCATAAAGTAGGGGAAATCTTATACTACCTATCCAAAAGGCTATGTCGTAAGGTAGGTGTATTGGTAACATTCTCCTAAAAGGTTACACCTTAAGGTGAGTGGGTGGCTATTTCGCCCATCTCATGCATATTGTGTAAAGTTCGAGTATATATACCATATTGAGTTTATGTTCTTTGATCATGACTAAGCATCTTGTTGTTATGACATATGACTCTCGTTTCATTGCATCCCACATACTTAGTATATTCAAACATACTAAAACATACTCTATGCCTACATGATATTACCATGTAGGGACCGGAGCACCTTTTGATCATCATCTATGTGGCCAAATCGGAGCTTTGAAGTTAAACTTTGGTGAGTCCTTAAGTCCAAGGACGCTATCTATATCACTCTTTCAATTTGCTATTTCTTTATGTTGAACACTTGATACTATGAGGGTGAGCCCGAAAAATATCTTGCTCCGCTCCATTCCATTTTAGAGGTGTTGTTGAATATTACGATGTAATTATGCTATGAGCTTGACTCTTGAAATGTTTTATAACAATAAAAGACTTCCCTTAATCCTATTTTCCTTATTTATATCTTTTGTTATTTTTATTTTTCTTTTGCGACGAAGGATTTATGATTGATATGCTAAGAGACTTGTTTGGGATTCCTTTGGCTTCCCCATTCGCGTGTCGTATCTAGGTCCTAGTCTTTTGTCATGACAAACATGGTATCAGAGCACTAGGTTGTAATGGTCCTCAAAATCCAACACACCGCATCGATTAGAGTCTTATTCATGGTTATGAAGCGCTCCACAACTATGAACGGGAGTCTATGAAGCATTTTAAGAAATGTTTCACTTCTTCTGGTCTGTACCGTTCTTTAGATGTGAGTCTAAGGCTTTTTCGCTGACAGATGCTCTTTGCTCTTCTAGATTATGCGGCTTTAAAGAGGAAGACCAAGGAGGGCCTGCACACCTTTAGAGGGTCCAGTCTACCAAGCCCCTCTATAGGAAGGGGCCACTCAATTCGAGTTCTGGAATGCCATCACTATGTTGACACATGCAATGACCAACTAAATTCATAAGGGGTCCAAGCCCCTCATGCTACCACTCTGGCTTCTAGGGTAAGGGATTCCACTAGAATGAACCCATCGGAGTTCCTTGGATCCAAGATGGATGAGGATCCCCAAGAGTTCATAGATGGTGTACAATTTGCTATCCATTATGAGAGTCAATTCGGAGGAGAAAAAGAAACTAGCGTCCTACCAACTAAAAGGTGTAGCTCAAATTTGGTTTGTGCAATGGAAGATGGATATGGGAAATCATGATGCTATTCCTTGGGAGGTGTTCAAGGTCGCCTTCCTTAACCAGTTCTTCTCAATTGAGTTGAAGTGGCTAAAATGATGATGTTCATGAATCTTAGCAAGGTTCCATGAGAGTGAGGGAGTATGCCTCAAGATCAACAAGCTCTCCAAATATGCCCCATAATTGGTTACCGAACCTAGATCAAGGATAACAAGTTTGTGTTGGGGGTGTCCTACTTGATAAATGAAGAGTGTCATACCACGATGCTCGTAAGTGATATAGATTTGTCTCAGCTTATGACCTATGCCGAGTAACTTGAGGGAGAGACACTTAGGAAGAAGAGAAGTGGGGAGTCTAAGAGGGCTCAATTTGAGGGAAGCCAATTTCAATAAGGTCTCGAGTTTGAAGGCGAAGGATACTCTAGTGCTCCAAACAAGAGGGTTGCTAAGGATGGGATGCCTAACCCAAGGCCAAAAAAGGTGATAATAGGTTGACCCATCCTAGATGCCCAAAATATGGGAGGAAATATAGTGACACATGTTGGAAGAACACGGGTGCATACTTTGGGTGTGGTGAGATGGGCCACGAAATTTTAGATTGACACATGCTCAAAACATTGGTAACGGTAGTCATATTGATCAAGGGCTCAAGGTGGCCAACAAGGGGGTGCTCCATGATATAATCAGTTCTATGCTCTTCAAGGGAGGCAAGGAGGGGATGAGGTGCCCAATGTTGTTATAGGTATGTTAAAGGCTTTTGATTTTGATGTATGTGCATTGATAGATCTGGGTACTGCTATTTCATTCATTATTCCTTTTGGTTGCTAATAAGCTTTATGTGAGTCCTGAATTGCTATGTGAACCTTCTAGGTGTTTACCCCTATTGGTTAGTCTATTTTTGCTAGAAAGATTCTATAGGGGTCGTCCCATATCCTTATTGCAAAAAGTCTTGTCTAGTGATTTTTGATGAACTTGTTATGGTAGATCTTGAGTTTTTTCTAGGGATGGATTGGTTACATGCATTTCATACTTCTATTGATTGTACAACCTATAAAGTTGGATTCTAATTTCTTAATGAGTCCGTACTTGAGTAGGGAAGTTGTAAACTAGTAGTTAAGGCTAGATTCATTTCTTATCTTAAGGCCCAAATTGATCTCTAAGAGTTATTTTTACCATCTCATAAGGGTTAGGGATGTTAAGTATAAAATCCTTCCTATTGAGTCAATTTCGATAGTCAATGAGTTTCTTGATGTCCTTCCTAATATTTTTGAATTTGTGTTAATGTCTTTTGCTTGACCAATGTCTCGGCTATGTTCTTGGATCTCATGAACAGGATCTTTAAACCTACCTTGATGTGTGTGTGGTAATTGTGGATGGTATGTTGATTTATTTCTGCAATAACGAAGAGCTTGTGAGTCATTTGAGGGTGATATTACAAATCTTGAGGGATGAGAGGTTATTTGTTAAATGTGATGAGTGTGAATTTTGGTTAACAAAAATGTGGTTAGAGAAGTACACTGGTTGGCTTGGTTGGGAATGAGGTTGGATGAAGTTAAGAATGGTAGTGTAGTGGTTTTGATGGTTTTAGATCTTCTTTGGTTGAAGATGTCAAGATAGAGCAAGACCTTGACCCCACCTTTCTATAGTTGAATTCTTTGGTGGAAGATAGTGAAGTGGATGTTTTCTCCCAAGGGGGAGATGGTGTCCTTAAGTACTAAGGTAGGCTATGTGTGCTTGTGTTGATAATTGGGTTCACATGGAAGTCCCACCCATGAATAGTGTGATCCAGACAAGCAAGAAAAGGATTAAGAAAAAGGTTTGGGGGTCCTTGTAGAGTGTTGAGGAGAATTGCTAAAGTTGCTTATGAATTGAAATTTCCCAGGGAAATGGATATGGTTCATTTGGCTTTTCATGTATCTATGTTTAGGAGATGTGTTGGAAACCTAAGTGCTATAGAACTATTTGAGGTTGTTGGTGCTGTGTAGGATGAGTTGACCTATAAGGAGGTTCTGGTGGAGATATTGGATGGACATGTGTAAAGGTTGAAAAAACAAAGATGTAGCACCTGTCAAGGTTCTTTGGAGAAATCTACATGTCGAAAACATCACTTTGGAAGCTGAAGTGGACATGAAGAGGTGCTATCCATACCTCTTTCACTCTATTCAAGCTTAAGATAGCAAGCTAAGTCCTTTCTATGATTTCAAGTCTTAAGTTTTAGCCCTTATATCATGTTTCATTTATTCATGTTTATCGTAACAAGTTTATGGTGATTTTTTTCACATTCATATCGAGATTTTTGAAAATAATATTTAGATATAATTGTTGCTTTCATGTCAGGATGAAATCTTCATATTTACTTCTCTTATACATGTTTCCTTTACATTCGGTGACTAATGTTCCCAAGGGGGAGATATTGAAATGCGGCAAAAATGTACTTTAAAAATGCCCATAATCATAATTTTCATATATCTCAAAATCCATGTGTGATATAAAAAATTTGACTTAATCTTCTTGATCAAGGGGCAAAATTGAGTGGGAAATAGGTATAAACCAAATTTTAGAAGACCCATAGCGAAAAATAATTTTTGCAAAATTTTTCAGAAATAGAGAGGGTCCGCGATGGCTCCACAACACGAACCTGTCGCAGAGCAGTGTTGTCACTTCCTTACTTTTCTTGTTTTGGCCTAATGCATTGGCAATATGGGCCCATGCCCATTTACATGTGATATAACCCATACTTAGTCATTTTTCAACTCCATATCACTCAAAATCCTCTCTAAACCTCTCAAACATTTTATCAAAATTCTCATCCAAATTCAAGTGTCTCAAGCTTAATTCCGGATCTCAAGAAATTCATTCAAGTTTCAAGTCTCCTTCATGTCTACATTGAGAAAACCCATGTTTAAGGTATGTGAGTTTCATCCATTGGGTCCTTTCATCGATGGAGTCCAACCTTCATATTTTATGGAAGTTGCGTGATTTCAAATTATATTACTTATGAATATATATTATTATGAAATATGACCATGTTTTATGTTGAGATTTTATCAAATATTGTTGACAATGCATAAATATCTATATCAAACTAGTGCTATGTCTATTGAGACTATACATGCTACAAGCTATGAGATCTATGGACTATGGTGCTGTTTTGATATAATTTACTAGTTAACTATGATGGGGTTTTACCACGATGTTAGTGAGATGGTTTACATGACTTTAAGATGCATTGATTTCACTATTTCATAATTCATACTCTTGCTTTTTTCATGATTTGAACATGTACTTATATGTCCCCACCAAGTGTTTAATAAAATGTCAAGTCATGAATTCTCAAAGTATTGATGATCTATTACATGATTTATAAGTCAAGTGACATCCTAATGATTAAGGTCTTTCAAGCATGTATTAATTTCATGTAAAGTACCTATGGCATTGCAAGTGAATTGTTGGGCTCCTATGTTTTTGGGAAAATATGAAGCCCTTTCTTGATACTTGAATGTGATAGTTTAATGAGCTATTTTAATGACTCCTACCAAAAAGGCCAGTATGTAAAGTAAAATAATTTATGACAACTATCAAAAATATTATATTTTAAGGCAAGGACACTCTATAATACTACCAATAAGGCCATGTTGTAAGGTAGAATAATTCACGGTTCCTACCTAAA
Organism: Solanum sejunctum; assembly: GCA_025642045.1. Taxonomy (NCBI): domain Eukaryota; kingdom Viridiplantae; phylum Streptophyta; class Magnoliopsida; order Solanales; family Solanaceae; genus Solanum; species Solanum sejunctum. The sequence continues at coordinate 2,746 of JAOTQJ010026601.1, read as the reverse complement.
GATTATATTGTAAAGTAGGGTACGTATTATACTATCTATCGAAAAGACTATGTCGTAAGGTAGGGGTATTGATAACACTCTCTGAAAAGGTTATACCGTAAGGTGAGTGGGTGGCTATTTCGCCTATCTCATGCATATTGTGTGAAGTTCTATTATATATTCCATATTAAATTTATATTCGTTGATTATGATTAAGCATCTTATTGTTATGACGTATGACTCTTGTTGCATTATATCCCACATACTTAGTACATACAAATGTACTAACACATACTCTATGCCTACATGATATAACAATGTAGGGACCAAAGAACCTTTTGATCATCATCAACGTAGCTAGTTCGGTGCTTTGAAGTTAAGATTTGGTGAGTCCTCAAGTTCGCGAATGCTATTTATGTCACTCCTGCCATTTACTATTTCTTTATGTTAAACACTTGATACTATGAGGGTGAGACAAAAAAATGTCTTGGCTATCATAACCTAAGCCTAGGGCCTAGATGTGACACGACGAATGAGAAACCCAAAGAAACCCCAAACAAGCCTCCTATATTATCATTAGACATCCTTGGTTGCTAAAGCATTTAAATAACATATGAAAGTAGAAATAGGGCAATGCGACTAAGGGGAAATCTTGTATAACATCATAATAAAGAGACAAAAGAATCAAAGCTCATATTATAGATATATAGCATGTCCAACAACACCTCTACCAAAAAATGTCTTGGCTTTCATGACGCAAGCCTAGGGCCTAGACATGACATGACGAATGAGAAACCCAAAGGAACCCCAAACAAGCCTCCTATCTTATCATTAGACATCCTTGGTTGCTAAAGCATTTAAATAACATATGAAAGTTGAAATAGGGCAATGCGACTAAGGGGAAATCTTGCATAACATCATAAAAAAATGACAAAAGAGTCAAAACTCATATTATAGATACATAGCATATCCAACAACACATCTACCACATAGATAGATCAGGGGCCAAGACAAAGCAACCGGGCTCACTCTCATCTAAATTAAAAAGAAAAGAAGAGTGTCTCAACACATAACAAGAGAAACTTAGACTAAGGTCCCCGAAGTGAAAGACTCACCAACTAGCTTGAGTAGTACCGAACTAGCCATCTGAAGAAGGAGGATGATCAACTTGTGCACTGGTTCCTACATGGTGATATCATGTAGTCAAGAATATGCGTTAGTACGTTTGAATGTACTAAGTATGTAGGATGCAATGAAACAAAATATAAGTAACATAATTGATACACATAATTTAAGAAATTAACTAATATATAACATTATGACATGTATGTGTGATGCTCGTAGTAAAGGCATGCTTTATATATTATAATACAAGTGTGAAAATGGACTATACTATGGTGGATTGTTCCACCCTACCACCTATAGTGATTGAGGTACAAACCCCTCAATAGTTTACCAAGGTACAAACCCTTTGATGGGTTGGAGGATGGTCACACCCTACCTCCTATGGTGCCAAGGTACAAACCACTTGATAGGTTAGAGGGTGGTCAGACCTAACTCCCATGGTGCCAAGGTACAAACCCCTTTTAAGGTTAGAGGATGGCCACACCCTACCTCCCATGGTTATTGAGGCATACCACTCAATTGGCTATGGTCAATTCAACACTATACAGAGAAATACTATATACATACTTTCCTTCTATCATCTTCATAACATCATATAGATACTCTACTTTCATCATTATAACATTATTCATAACATAAGACATGCATTGAGCCTTCAATTCCTCAAGAAATCATAACCGAATATTTTATCAAACACTTGGTGGGTGTGTAGTGCTAGTGTAAAACCATGTAATTCAAGAGGACAATCATGCAAGAAAATCCATTGTAAAACTATGACTGAACACCATGCAACACACTCAAGCTATATACATCAAAACTCATCCTCAAATCTTACAATAGATTTAAGATTTTTAGCTCAAAACACAGTAAAACAGTTACAAATTTATATAGCTTTAACATAGTTCATAGACAAGTTAATACTAGTAAACCCATTAGTAAAATAAACTTTAAATCATACATGTAGAGTAAAAAAGGAGATTAGGCCACCATGGGTGAAAGGACCCAATGATTGAAAACCACATACCTTAGCTTTGGAGAAACTCTTGATGAAGATTGAAAATGAAGACTTGAAGCTTGAAGGATATCCTTAGTTCCGGATGAGGGTTTGAGACATGAATTTAGGAGTGAAAAATTTGGCTAAGTGTTTAAGTGAGTGTTGGGGAATGTTTAGGATGATGTGAGGGTGAAATATGGTTAAATATAGGTATTTTAGTGAATGCTAACACTTCGGCCCAAAATTTAGAAGTCTTGGACAATATTGAAAAAAAAAGTCACAAAATAACACAAGCGGCGTGCTTTACTCTCAAGAAATTGCATTTTGAAATTTTTGAAATTTGCTACGGTTGCTCTAAAATCGGGGTTAGACCCTTTCCCCCCTAATTTTAACTGTTAGACCCCATAATTAACTAAATGGAGGTCAATTGCTCATTCGCGAAAATTGATGTGATTGAGGTATATTTTTAAATTTTACTAACTTATGGTGCGTGAGTATGGAATGAAGTGAATTTTGCGGGTAAAAATTTAGTTGAAGTCGAAAGTCCTTAATTGGATCAAAATAGAAAAGCTTGGGGCCTAATTGGTCAATGGGCTAACTAGGAGCCCTTATGTTGCAATTTCTAAAGTAGTATGTCTATATATACCC
>JAOTQJ010026580.1:0-16361 GCA_025642045.1 Solanum sejunctum | reverse complement strand
TTTCCCTGAAATTTATGTAATTATTATTATGTACATAAACTCATTGACATAAACTTGGGAATTTCATTTCAAAGTCGAGCATATTAACCATCTTTGGACAAAGTTGAACTTATAATTTAAGTTTTTTCCCAACTTCCCAACTTTTGGGCCTACTAGCACCATCACTAGTTTCCAAAGACCTTAAGGCTTAAAATTGGTTATTTTAACATAGCTGTAACTAAGATGATCATATTTGATATATAGACCCGAATTAAGATGTACAAGAAAAGTACCAACATGTAAAGGTTATCAACCTTACCAACTCCTTCCTAAACCTATAAGGAAGTCCTACATATGATCTCATGCCAAGTGGTGAATCTTTACATACTAGGTCATGACGCAAAGATAAGAAAGTTTTACATACCTTCCTTTTATTCCAATTTGATTCCAACGCTAAGCAACCCAATTATTATTTCGGCTGCGTAGTATCTACAAAATAAACATAAACAAAATACGTTCAATGACCCCTACAAGCATTCACAATCTTTGAAGGTTCTCCCAAATGACCATGCGATGTTAACTATTTTATAACGCAAGTGATGCGCAAGGATACTAAATATGGCAGCCATGCACTATTGCCCACTTAGCATATTTCCATACTATTGTACACCCCTCGAATCCATTTACGCTATTTAAACATCAACCAAAACTTAGCGACGTCAAAACATCGTATTTTTATAATTCCTAAACAATTTGAAAAATCTGATTTTACAACTGGTTTATAACATATCAACATGCTCCGTAACACCATTACACTTCAAGAACCCCAACGGAACACTCCAATGCCTCACGGAGACGTCGAACACTAAAACGCGACAAAAATTCCTAAAAGAGTCTCCAATCCACTCCACCCATTGCTTACATACTTACATGAGTTCCATATCTTATAAATCTCTTATAGGATCAATTGTAAGCCATGTGAACGCAATATAACCCACTAAAACCAAACGAGCGCTAAAACGCTGCCATTTCGCCCAATTCGACTCCTATGATCAATTACCTTATATAACCTATAACCAACCTTTTTTTTGTTTTTTACAAATTATTTATAACCTCTACAACACCCCCATGGCTCTCACTAATCCAATAGAATCTAGAATGGGACATACTATTCCAATTCATTCACAACTTCAATTCTTTGCCTATGGATTTTCAAACGTTTTTCCACCAAACCAAAGCTACTGTGATACTTAGGGGATTCAATATATCGATCTTGAAGCATCAAATAATCGAAAATGAAGAAAAACGTGAATTATTTTTACCACTGGTACAGTAACTCGAGAGGAATTTTACTGTAGCAATGCTTATTCTTCAAAATCTTTTCTAAGTAAAACAGCTTGTGATTCCTTGTACAAGATCAATACATGTATATATACTTCTCTTCTTCCACTTGCACCAATTAAATGAAAATATATACACACATATATATCTATAACTATGTCACCCCAAATTAATTTATCTCCCTAACCTTCCACAACTCCAATTCACAATCCACCATCTAAAAGCTAGAACATTTAAGAAATAATTGCACAAGAATTGAAAACTTACTTGTTTTCCTCCTTCCGCTTCTTCTTCTTCTTCTCCTCTCTTCTTTTTCTCTTCGAAATTCTAATGAGAAGAAATTAATAAGAGCGGTATATATATAGAGGTTAAAGTTTCCAATATTGCATCATAAGGGCTCCAATTTAATCTACAGTTCACTTAGGCCCCAAACTTTTCTATTTTTAATCCAAGCAAGGACTTCCGAATCAAACTTAATTTAATAAATATGGGGTATAACATCCTCCCCCCTTAGGAACATTCATCCTCGAATGTTATACTAGCCGAATAAGTGCCAACCACAATTCCATAGTTGAAAATGCACAACTCAGGCATCAAGTATAACATCTTGGTAAAAGAGGGAATAAATTACCTGACGATGCGGAGAATAAGTGAGGGTACTTCCTTTTCATTAACTCTTCCGCTTCCCACATCATCTCCTCTCTGTTGTTGTTACGCCAAAGCACGTTAACCGAAGTTATGTCCTTATTTCGCAATCTTCTGACTTGCCGATCTAGTATAGCTATAGGTTGTTCCTCGAAAGTTAACTCCTCCGTAACGTGGATATCATTAGCAGGGAATATCCGAGAAGGTACACCTATGAAATTTTGAAGCATGGACACATGAAACACTGGGTGCACTCCTTCCAAAGCAGTTGGCAACTCAAGCTCGTAGGCAACCTTGCCTATCCGCCGGATAATTTGGTAAGGACCAATATATCGCGAGCTTAGTTTCCCTTTTTTCCCGAACCTCATGACACCTTTCATGGGGGATACCTTCAGAAATACCCGATCCCCAATCTAAATCTCTAACGACCAACGTCGGTTATCAGCATAGGATTTCTAATGACGCTGGGCTGCTAAAAGTCATTCACGAATCAGTTTCACCTTGTCCACTGCTTGCTAAATAACATCTGGTCCAATCAACACCTAGCACCCACATCGAACAAACCAATTGGCGATTAACACTTTCTACCATATAGTGCTTTGTACGGTGCCATCTAGATGCTGGAATGGTAGCTATTATTATATGCAAACTTAAAACTTACTTGTTTTCCTCCTTCCTCTTCTTCTTCTTCCTCTTCTTCTTCTTCTTCTCCTCTCTTCTTCTTCTCTTCAAAATTCTGAGAAGCAATTAATAAGAGGGGTATATATATAGAGGTTAAAGTTTCCAATACTGCATCATATGGGCTCCAATTTAATTTATAGTTCACTTAGGCCCCAAACGTTTCTATTTTTAGTCCAAACAAGGACTTCTAACTCAAACTTAATTTAATAAATACGGGGTCTAACATAAGAACAAGACATAGAGATTCCTACTTGGAAGTGGGAGGAAATTAATATGAATTTTGTGGCTGGGTTGCCTAAGACTAGAAAGAGTTTTGATTCCATTTTAGTTGTGGTTGATAGGATGATGAAATCGGCTTAATTTCTATCGGTTAAGATCATATATGCGGCTGAAGTTTATGCTAGGTTGTACAGTAATGACTTGTTGAGGTTGCATTGGGTTATTTTGTCCATCATATCAGATCTTGGCGCTCAATTTATTACACATTTTTGGAGGTCCTTTCAAAAGGGTCTTAGTATAAAAGTTAAACTTAGTACAAAAGTTAAACTTAGTACGACCTTTCACCCTCAAACGGATAGCCAAGCCAAAAGACCTATCATAACATATGAGGATATGCTTAGGGCTTATGTATTAGAGCTTAAGGATAGTTGGGATGATTATACTTTATCGATTGAGTTTGCCTATAACAATTGCTATTATTCTAGCATCGATATGGCCCCTTTTGAGGTTCTCTATAGTAGATATTGTAGATCACCAGTTGGGTGGTTTAAGGTTGGAGAGGTGGCTTCGTTGGGACCAGATCTGGTTATAGAGTCTTTTGAGAAGGTTAGGATGATTAGAGAAAGGTTGAAGATATCCGAAAGTCATCAAAGGTCTTATGCCGATGTGAGGAGAAGGGATCTGGAATTCAAAGTTGGTGATTGAGTCTATTTGAAGGTATCACCCATGAAGGGTGTGGTTTGTTTTGGTAAAAAGGGCAAGGTGAGTGAAAGATATGTGGGTCCTTATAGGGTAATGAAGAGGATTGGGAAGGTAGCTTTTTAGTTGGAATTGCCTAAAGAGATGGATTGGGTTCATTCGGTCTGTCATGTATCCATGTTGAGAAAATGTGTGGGAGACCCTAATGCTATTATGCCTCTTGATGTTGCGGGTGTTGTTGAAGACAACTTGACCTATGACGAGGTTCTGGTTCAGATTTTGGATAGCCAAGTGAAGAGGTTGAGGAATAAGAATGTGGCTTCTGTTAGGGTCCTTTGGAGGAATCAGCAAGTCAAAAGTACTACTTTGGAGGCTGAAGCGGACATGCAAAAGCGATATCCTTATCTCTTTCATTCTACTCAAGTCTAAGTTACTAATTCTACGTCCTCTATATGATCTCAAGTGTTAATTTCAACCCTCATGTCACTGCATACATTCATGTTTAAATTGACAAGTTCAGGATTATTTTACACTTATGTTGAGATTATTGAAATGATGTTTAAGTGCATTGTTGCATCCTTATGTGGGCTAAAATTACCTTGTTTATGTCTCTCATATATGTTTCTTTGACATACAAGGACAAATCTTCCCAAGGGACAGATATAAGTGCCTGAAAATATGCCTCAAAAGTGCCCAAAATTATAATTTTTATATATCTCAAAATCTATGCATTATTTCAAAAATCGAACTTCATATTCTTGATCAGGGGTTAAATTGAATGGAAAATGGGTCTAACTCCAACTTCAGAGCAAACAAATCGCAATTTTATTTTTCAAAGTTGCAATTTCCTATGAGCTATTGTCACGCCAGGGGCGCACAATAGTTTATTTTCTATCCTTTTTCTATCTCAGTCCAAGACTTTTGGTTCTTGGGCCAAAGTGTTCCCATGAGAGAAAATATCTATACTTAGCCATATTTCACCTTTATATCATCCAAAATATTCCCAATACTCACTCAAACACTGCGACAAAATATTTCAACCCAAATTTCACGTCCCAAAACTCATTCGGATCTTAAGGATTTCGCTCAAGGTTCAAGTCTCCATTTCAAATCTTCATCAAAGAATTCTCAAAATCTAAGGGATATGGGTCTCAACCATTGGGTCTTTTTACCCATGATACCCAAGCTTCCTTTTTACCTAAAATACATGTTTCTAAGTTGATTTTACATATGGGTTTTCTATGATGAACTTGACTATGAACTATGTTGGGGTTTTGTAGAAGTATGAGTGTTTATGCACGTTTTGAGCTATGAATCTTGGATCTATCTTGAGATTTGATGAAGGATTTTGATGTATATTGTATGATGGTGTTACCAAGTATTGGTGGGATGATTTACTTCAAGATTTCTTGCATGATTTCACTCTTTAATTCCATGGTACCCACTAAGTGTTTGATAAAATGTTCAGTTATGATTTCTTGAGAAATTAAAGGTCCAATTCATGTCTTAAGAGTTGAATGACTTGATGATGATGAAAGTAATATATGTATATGATATTCTCCTATCTAGTGTTGGAAATTTACCATGCCCTACTTGGAGGGTTAAGAGCTCGGGTAACCATATCGAGGGGTTTGTACCTTGATAATCGGGTTGAGGGCTTTATACCTCAATTACCATAGATGGTAGGGTGCGTTGCTCCACCAACCAGTCAAGCGGTTTGTACCTTGGTAAACTATGAACTCTATAATGATGGTCTCTTCTTGCACATATACAATGTTCTATCTAAGTATGATTTACTTTAAGCATCTTCTATGCATGTCATATTGTTATATGCTACTCATTGCCTATGCTTATGCATTTTGATTATGTTGCTTATATTTTGTTGTATTGCATCCTACATACTTAGTACAATAAAACGTACTAATGCATACTTTATGCCTACATGATGTCACCATATAGGAATCGAAGCCCCACTTGAGCATCTTCCTTCACGTGGCTAGTATGATTTCTCTCAAGCTAGTTGGTGAGTCCTCTATTTTGGGGACAATATCTATGATCTCGTGCAATGTACTAAGACTACCTACCTTTTATGTATGTATTAACTTTGAGGGTGAGCCCAGTTGCTTATCTTGGCCCCTGCTCCTATCTATGTAATAGAGGTGTTGTTGGATATGTTATTTTATGAGCCTTGACCCTCTTGATTTAATGATGTCTTATGTTTATGAAACTTTCTCTTTAGCCCCCTTTCCCTTATCTCTACTCTTATTAATGTTGTTTAATGCTAATGATATGTTAAGAGGCTTGTTTTGGATCCCTTTGGGTTCTCTATTCGCTGTGTCACGTCAAGGCCCTGAGCTTGGGTCATAACACTGACTCTGAGCATACGAAAATGTCAAGCTCTACAAAGAAAAGACAAAGAAATGGCATGATCATCACATTATCAAGCGTATTTTTGAACTAGGACAAAAGGTACTTCTTTTCAACTCTCTTTTCAAATTTTTTCCAAGAAAATTGAGTTCCAAGCTTGTCACGCCCCAAGCATAGGGCCTAGATGTGACACGATGAATGGGAACCCAAAGAAATCTGAAACAAGCCTTTTATGCATGCATAACACATCCGTGGTTTCGTAGAAACATAAAAGAGAAATAAACATGTAGTACATAACTTCTAAGGGAAGCTGGCCTTCAAACTCACGCTATGGGGATGTTGTAGGAAAGAAGATAAACATGAATCATATAGCAGATAAGTCTAGGGGCGGGTAAGTATAACTCATGCTATGGGGGCGTTTAGGGACTTGGGACTTCTGTCTTGTCAACAAACAAACATTCACCACAAAAAAAGGAAATAAGGGACTAAAGGAAGACTCCAATAACACACAGACATAATACGAGTCAACCTCATAACATACAACCTATGTATCCAACAACACCTCTAACTATAAATGGAGTGGGGGCTAAGATATCTCCCTGGCTCACTATCAAAGATATTATCAAAACATAAATGCATGAAGGGAAATTGATGTTGTCCCTGAATGTGGAGGAATCACTAAGAGCAAGCCTTTGTCGAACCGGTTAATCACGTGGACGAGGAGGATGGAAAGAATCTCCAGTTGCTACATTGTTAGGTCATGCATGAAAAAGTATGTGTTAGTACATTTGAATATACTAAGTACACAGGGTGCAAAGGAAATAAATAACATAAGTCATAATTAAGCAATATCCATAATCATAATCAAAGGAGATATGCTTAATATGAAATAAATAATCAATGCCTTAGTCAAAACATGCATGACAATTTCCATACCACAAAAAAATATCATACATAGACGAAAAAAGACCATAACCGATAAATAAGTCAAAATGAGCTAGTACTTGGAATTCTGGTCTTCACCCTACACTAAATAAAGGAGTGGTCTAAGTTACCGGGGTAAACCAAACACATACCTTACAGGATATCACCCTTTTCAGAAAGTGTCTCATGGTTACCTTACGAGAACATCACCTATTTCGGCACCTATGTTTTATCAACCTTATATCCTCTTTTTTGGTATACATATTTTATTAACTTACGGGAATATCACCCATTCTGGTATATGACTCACATGTGTCATACAGGAACATCACCCAATTTGATCAATCATGCAACTTAAGCTATATGGATCTATTATCTAGTTCACAATCCTATGGTGGCAACATAGTTATGGGACAATGGCGATTTACCAAGGTCCACTCGGTGTTAGGTCATAATTCCAAGGAATACTCAAATTATTCTTATTATCATAATATGCAATGCATTTTTAGTATCCTCATAGTTCATAGAGTAGCTCAAAAAAACTAAGGCTTCATCATATCAAAGATAAAGCTCATAACTTTTCATAGCTTTCACAACATTCTCATGGTTCATAACATATATAATAGCCCTTCACAAATCATATCATTTGTAAATCACATATTCTACCACAAGGCCTTTGTCAACATGCGAAACTTGGTTCATAACTCAGAAAACATGATAAGTACGCATACATGCTTAAAGCCGTGCAAAAACAACACCTTTGGCTATGAGAAGAATAATAAACCCCCTTTTTCAAATCTTGCAACATAACCCACCTTATCATAGTATAGTATAGTTAGTGCATCTTTAAATCCTCATCTTAAATCAAATATTTTCATGACTTGTTATTTTATAATATTGTACAAAGATAAAATAAAATAATATTCATCATAATCTCATCATAGTTTTCTTCATAATCATGTCACGCAAATAGTTAATGAAATCTTAATAAGAATCCTTGTCAAGTAAATTTTGTCAAACATAGTGGGCATATGTATATGTAGTTAAAATCGTGCATTTCAAGAGTATAAGACAAGAGAGAAGTAAAACCAACTTATTTAAATTGATTCAAACCAACCCACCAATATTTTAGTAAAACCCTCATTATTTAGAAATCATACTTTAAGACACATAGTGGAAAAAAGTTAGTTTGAACTGTTCTTAATTGTGAGACCGAGTGTTTCTATAATATGATAGGGTGACGTGTTATATAAGACATATATGATTTTGCATAGGACCTAAGGATAATAAGGCTACCATTAGGTGGTAATATCAAGGATTTAAAGTCTTAAGACCAAGGAATCTCCTAAATACACATTTGGGGATTAAAGAAATGACCCATGTGGCACCTTGGCCTTTTTGGAAGGTTTAAATTAAGTTTCACTTTTAGGATAGGACTAAGAGTGTATAATTTGCTAATAAAGGATTTTTGAAGGTTATTTTAATAGCACAAAGGTTATACATTAAGTTTTGGAATCAAGAAAGTTGCAAGATAAAGTTTGGCCAAAGTTACTTTAAGTTTCTTTAAGAAATCCTTTTTAAATTTAAGTCAAATGTATCAGGTCATATCTCCCAAAATATAAGGATATAGAAGGTCCATGACCTCTCAAATCGAAAATCTACGAGTCTAATTTGCAAGGCATAAAATCACGCATCAACCAAGCTCAAAATAAGACGTTATGAAAGTTTTACTGGGACTGCTCGAGCAGAAAACCGGGTCATAGACCGGGTCGGGTCGACCCACCAAGATATCAGTTAATTTGAGCTTTTTAAAGATCAAATCAGTCTTATTTCATTCCAAAAAGAACATAAACTGAAGATAAAGTTCTCTCAAGGTCTCCAAGTGATTTAGGTGAGTTCTTCGGATTTTTACCATTAAAATTCATTCCCGTGCCTAGAAATGTGTGCATTATGCTTTTTAATCATTTTTACTCCTATAAGTTGTGTTTGAGACTATTTTTGAGCTATAAAAAAATTGTGTTCTTGATGGTCATTATTGGTCTGCAGCTGGTCTGTTTAGATAATAATTTTGGGGTTCATTTATGGTCATTTTCACAAAGTTCTACAAATATTTCCTTGCGTAAATACTATGTGGCGAGTTTTGTCATTAATGCTTAATTCTAGACTATTTATAGGCATTTTTAAGCTACTATATATATTGGTTGCGACGCTACGTAAGGACAAACTTTGGTGAATAGACATTGGGCCATTGGATGTCCGTTGGAAATGTATATTAAGGCTAAGCTCCATCCCTTCATTTCGTACAAAATCTGGGAAGCTTTCCAAAACTCAAATGTGATATCTTACTATTCCATTGCTATAAAGACCTTTGTGAAAGGCATTGGGATTGCAACTGAGTTATTCTCATGATGGTATTAGGTTAATATTCCATTAGTTTACTTGAACTGGATATTCAATATCTATATATCATTTTGTCGGGTTTCTTGGCTACCTAACATTTGTTAAAGGTGTTTCTCTTCTTGGTGTAGTGTCATCAAAATAAATGTATATCACAAAGAGAATATAGTATTCGTAATCAGTCCTTTTTCTATACAAAATTATAATTGAAGCACTTAACAAGTGACGTTTTAATTTCCGATAATCTCTAGCGTAATGCTCCTATTTAAATTACTAATGCACTTGATTCTATTTAAATACGTTCTTTTACTAATTGACATGGGACTACATATAAGCATTATGTAAAGCACCTTTATGATCATTTTTAGAGTTAAGGCCTCATTCTAAATGTTGAGTTAAGTTGTCAAACTTATTCAAAAGACATGTAAGATCCCACGAGTCATGTGTATATACTATGACAATGCTTATGTTGTTACGAGGATAAGTGTACCAATGAGCCAAGATTGGCTAAATTTATGCTATGGCGTATGATATGCATTCAGTATTCATATTATATATGGCACATTATGCATGGAATCCGAGCTATAATCGGAGATATGGGGCCTATGTTTCCAAATGATTATGTATATATGTATATATGGTACAGATGACCACCGGTTGGCAAGTATGATGCTGGTTCGCTACCGGCAAGGACCACATTGCTAGCATTTGGTTGAGTATGTCATGCATTTGCATATATATATTCATGACATGTGATACTCGAGCATACCATGCATATTTGATCAGTAGGAGGTTGACTGTTGGCCAGTAAGGTTACTTCGGTGAGTTAATTAAGGGTGATCAAAATATTTTGAGACATAAAAAGAGTGACAAGAGTTTTAATTATTGGTGGTGGGTGACAATTTTATGGTTAATAATTAATGTGTTTTGACCATTTTTTCAAGAAGTCCTCAAGTTTCTTTTTTAAATTTTGACCAAGCCTTTATTAACCCTAATATATCAAAAAAAAATAAAAAAGTTGTGTGTTGGTAAATCCTCTCCTTCAACGACCAGTTCGCGTCATTTTCTTTTTTTTTTCTCTGTTGCTTCTTTCTTCTTTTTCCTCATCTTCCTCTTCTTCTTTTCCTCCTCCTCCTTCTCTTTGTATTATTATTGTTGTTTCTTGTGGCCATTGTGCTGGGAAGAAGAAAGGGACCATAACATTTTTTTGTTCAAAAACTTTTAGATTTGAGAAAAAAATTGAATATTCATCGATTTGATACTAAATTATCACTGGGCATTGCTTGTGAGGTGATTTTCGACCATTTTGGTAAGTTAATATTATTTTGTCTGTACTGCCCATCTGCATTTTCTGATTTTCTACTACTTTGATTAAATTCGTTTCAACAATTATTAAAATATACTTCCAGCAACTATTTAACGTGCTAGCTGTTATTTTAACAATTGTTAAATATTGTTCAACAATTGTTAAAATGCATTCAGGAACTCACTGTAAATCGATGCACGTGCTGTAGCTGCTGTTTTAACAATTGTTGGTGTTGTTTAATAATTGTTGAAACACATTGAATAACTCATGCAACAATTATTCAACAATTGTTAAAATCGCTAGCGTGCACTAGCTATTGTTTAACGACTGTTAAACATTGTTTACAATTGTTAAAGTTGTTGCACGTGCTCTAGATGTTATAACAATTGTTAAATCAACTGCAAGCAAAATCATGATTAGTTTTCTTTTAAATCATAACATAGGTACAGACGTCATACTATCAATGGGGGATAAAATAACAATAAGAGTGGATTACAATACTGAATGGGTCGAGTCCAACAATCATTATATTTGGTATTGGAAAAATAAAGAAATGGTCAAAACAGTAGCAATAATTATGGACAAAGATATCACGTATGAAGATTTTGAAAACACAATTATTTTCTATTGCAAACTAGATTGTGAATCGAAAGATCTTGCCATCACCTGCATGCCTAGTTGCCGTGAAAGCAAAGGGCCGCTCCATTTAGAATAAAAAATCAAATAAGTTTGCGTACTTATTTGGAAGATGAAAGTAGACTCATTCTAAGGGTATATGTAGTTGAAAGATTGACTAAAAATTATCAAAATCAACAAATGTTAAATGATGAATGTGATTCGACGGACATGGATATTCTAGACAAAGAAAGTGTTGGTGCACAAAATACTTCTCAAACTCTTCCTACTCCTACTCCTACTGCTGAAGTTGCCAAGAATACACCAACAACCACTCGATCATCACAGTCTAGTAATGCTCAAGATGATGAAACTGATTTTTACATGGGTATGTCATTCAAGAATAAGCAAGAGTTAGATATTACCTTGAAAATTGCTTGTGCGAAGAAATATTTTTGAATGAAGAAGGTGATCAATTCGCGTGCTATGTATTATATGGAATGTGTACATCCGAATACAAGTGGTGGTTGAGAGTTGTAAAGCTCTAGAGTTCTGATAAGTTTTACATTAGAAAGTATAAAAAAATGCATACATGTGGTTCACAATATCTCGAGAGCCATAATCCCCATGCCATGGCAAAAGTTGTTGGTGCATACTTCAAGGAAAGGCTCCCAAAAGGTAAAGGTCCTTTAACAAGATTGAGAATCCAATCCGTATTGAATTGGGCGGCAAGGTTAACTATTGGAAGGTTTGGAAGGGAAGTAAGAACACAAAGACTTTGGTAAGGGGGACATATGAGCACGGTTATGCAGTGCTTGATGCTTACCGTTATATGCTTATAATGGTAAATTCAGAAAGTAAGACTGATTTATTGCTTGATGAAAATGGTAGGTTTAAGTATCTTTTTATTGCCTACGGAGCTTGCATTCTTGGTTTTCGACATATTCAAAAAGTCTTAGGTATGGATGGGACATTTTTAAATAATAAATACGAAGGTGTGTTGTTGTCTGCAGTAGCACAAGATGCAAAAGATCATATTTTTTTGGTGGCATTTTATGTAGCCGACACTAAGTGTGATGCCTCCTATCGATACTTTTTTGAGCAGATGAATAGTTTTGTGGATGATACAACTGAATTATGCATTATTTTTGAAAGACATCCAAGTATTAGAAAGGTGGTTGAGTTTGTATTTCCTTCGCCTCATTATTGTTGTTGCATGAGGCACCTCGGAGAAAATATCCGAAAAAACTTTCACAATGAAAAAATCATCTTCCACTTTTGTAAACCAGCAAAAGCATACAATGTGGATGAATTGATGATCACTTCAACCAAATAAGAGATATTGTTCCAGGAGTCGCCGCACACTTGGAATATATTGGATTTCACATATGGAGCAGGGCATTCTTTCCGTGAAACAAGTAAAATCTCATATGTTGAATTTTTTTGCATATTTTTCTTAACTGCTTCTATCATATTTTTCAATAATATTGACAACTGTACTTGTTCTTTATAGGTACAGAATCATGACATCAAATATTACTGAGTCAATAGCAATACTTCTTGATGAAAGAGAATATCTAATTGCTGCTCTTTTTAATGAAATAAATCGGATATACAGAGAAAAGTTTTATGAGAGTCGTGATATGTTCATCAATGTATCAACCATCTTTGTTCCAAAGATAGACCAAAAAATCACTAAAAATGTCAATTTGGGAAATGAGTTATTAGTTCATCAAACTGCCAACTACGAGTATCTTGTCCTTAGTCACAATACAGTTGCAACGGTTAATTTGCAACATAAATCTTGCACTTGTAGAGAGGGAAATACATCCTCTATATGTTGAACCAGGCAAGGTGGGAAGAGGGCTAAGAAGAGACGAAGAGTAATCGGAGAATCATTTCCAACAAAGAAAAACAAATGTTCTATGTGCAAAAAGACTGGACAGAAAAGAACTACATGATTAGAGAGAAGTGCTCCACAAGTGTAGATTTTGATTAGTATTTATTGTTTGTACATGTTACTTAAACATTTTTTTAATATTGATGTTGAACAAAATATTGTTGTTGAATGATTCAGTTTTTAAGAAAGAAATTGGCAGGATTAATGTTGACAGTTGCTTCAACAATTGTTGAAAAAATTCTATAGCAAGAGAGTGTGCTAATTTAACAATTTTTAAAATTATTTAGAAATTATTTAGCAAGTGAGTTGGCTGATTTAACAATTGTTGAAGTTGTTAAGAGAGAATTTTAGCAAGAGGATTCTCTGATTTAATGATTGTTGAAGTTGTTGAGAAAATTCTTAGCAAATGGGTGTTTGATTTGACAATTGTTGAAGTTGTTGAGGAAAAATTTTAGCAAGAGAGTTGTCTGATTTAACAATTGTTTAAGTTGTTAAGAAAATTCTTAGCAAGTGGGATGTCTGATTTAACAATTGTTGAAGTTGTTGAGAATATTTTCACCAAAAAACTCAAATCTAAATACCGTTACACATATAAATTACTTTATTCATCAATTTATATGATTTCGATAATCAATTAACAATCAAATTGGTCGATTAAGGTTGATTACACATTCAATAACTCAATTGATTGTCCGTTATGAACAAATTACTATGTAATTGCACGAAATCGCTAAGAAAGTCATATCTAAGTAGCATTATACTTATAAATTACTTTATTGATCAATTAGTATGATTTATATAATTTTTAACAATCAAATTGCTCAATTAAGGTTGATTGCATATTCAATTACTCAATTGATTGTACATGATGAACACATTACCATGCAATTGCATGAAATTGCCAAGAAATTAAGTTTAAGTACTATAATACATAGAAATTACTTTGTTTATCAATTAATATAATCTATATAATGATTAACAATCAAACTATTCAATAATTTGCTAAAACATTTCTCAATAATTGTTAAACATGCTGAAGAATTTTCTAACAATTATTGAAATTGCTGAAAAAATTCTTTAGCAAGTGAGTGGTCTGATTTAACAATTGTTGAAGTTGTTGAGAATTTTTTAGCAAGTGAGTGGGCTGATTTAACAATTGTTGAAGTTGTTAAGAAAATTATTAGCTGTCTGATTTAATAATTGTTGAACTTGTTGAAAAAAAAAATTTTAACAAGTGGGTTATTTGATTTAACAATTGTTAAAGTTGTTGAGAAAAATTTAGCAAGTCAGTGGTCTGATTTAACAATTGTTGAAGTTTGTTGAGAAAAATTTTTGCCAATAAGCTTAAGTCTAAGTACCATAATATGATAGGGTGTCTTGTTATATAAGACAAATATGATTTTGGATAGGACGTAAGGATAATAAGACTGTCATTAGGTTGTAATATCAAGTACTTAAAGCTTTAAGACCAAAAAATCCCCCAAATACACATTTGGGATTAAAGAAATGGCCCGAGTGGCACCTTGGCTTTTTTGAAGGTTTAAATTAAGTTTCACTTTTCTGATGGGACTAAGAGTATATAGTTTGCTAATAATGTATTTTTAAAGGTTATATTAATAACACAAAGGTCATACATTAATAAATCGAAAACCTACGAGCCTAATTCGCAACGCACAAATCGTGCATAAAATCAACCTCATAATAAGAATTTATGAAAGTTTTGCTAGGATTGCCTGAGCAGGAAATCGGGTCATGGATTAGGTCAAGTCAACCCACCAAGATGTCAGCTAATTTGATCTTTGTAAAGCTCAAATTAGTAGCATTTCATCCCAAAAAGAACATAAATTAAAGATAAAATTCTCTCAAGGTCTCCAAGTGATTTAGGTGAGTTCTTTGCATTTTTACCGTTAAAATTCATCCCCAGGCATAAAAATATGTGCCTTACACTTTGTAATTATTGTTCTCTCCTATTAGCTGTATTTGGGACTATTTTGAGCTGTAAAAAAATTGTGTTCTTGCTGGTTATTATTGGTTTGTAGCTAGTCTATTTAGATAATAATTTTGGGGCTCTTTTTTGGTCACTTTCACAAAGTTCTATGGATGTTTCCTTGTGTAAATACTATATGGTAATTCTGGTCATTAATGCTAAATTTTGGACTATTTATAGGTTTGTTTAAGCTGCATATATATAGTGGTTGCAAATCTTAGGACGTAAGGAACAATTCTCGTGAAGAGACTTTGGGCCATTGGACGTCCGTTGGAAAGTTATGTTAAGGCTAAGCTCTATCCCTCCTTTTAGCACGAAATCTAGGAAGTTTCCCAAAATGTCAAATGATATCTTACTATTCCATTGCTAGAAAGACCTTCTATGAAAGGATTTGGGATTGTAGCTGAGTTATTTTCATGATGGTATTAGGTTAACATTTCATTCGTTCGCTTAAACTTGACATTCAATATCTATATATCATTTTGTCGGGTTTCTTGGCTACCTATCCATTTGTTCGAGACGTTTTTTGTGTAGGTGTAGTGTCATCAAAATAAATCTATATTACCAAGGGGATATAGTATTCCTAATCAATCTTTCTTCAATATAAAAATATAATTGAAGCACTAAACAAGTGACGCGTTTATTTACAATAATCTCTAGCTAATGCTCCTATTTAAATTACTAATGCACTTGATTATATTTAAAAATACATCCTTTTACTAATTGACATGGGACCACGTATAAGCATTACATAAAGCACCTTTACGAATATTTTCAGAGTTAAGGCCTCATTCTAAATGTTGAGTTAAGCTTTTAAACTTATTCAAATGACATGTAAGATCCCACGAGTCATGTGTATGTACTACGACATTAATTATATTGTTATGAGGATAAGTGTACCAATGAGCCAAGATTGGCTAAATTTATGCTATTGCCCATAATTTGCAATCAATATTCATATCATACATGACACGTTATGCGTGGACTCTGAGCTATAATCGAAGGTATAGGGCCTATTTGCCCAAATGATTATGTATATATGTATATGGTATAGATGGACACAAGTTGGCAAATATGATGATGGTTTGCTATTGGCAAGGACCACCATTGCTAGCATTTAATTGGGTATGTCATACATTTGCATCTATATATATATGTATCATGACATGCATATTTGATCACTAGGAGGTTGATTGTTGTCCACTAAGATTACTTGAGTTTTTCTGTTAGGACCCGCAACGTAATTTAAACCCCGAACGTCCTTAATTGGTTTGATTTAATAAAGTTTGGGACCAAATGTA
>JAOTQJ010026558.1:0-16364 GCA_025642045.1 Solanum sejunctum | reverse complement strand
TAATCCTTTGAGTCAATAGATGATCGAATGAGTGGAGGTCCTTGTCTAAGAGAGGTTGGTTCTATAACCATCCTGATGTTGATAGACGTATGAGCATGTCGAGTCCTACGAGGAGTATTAGCACCAAAATAGGTAAGCATGATTCTCGCTTGAACTCATTAACTACGTGGCCAACATAGTAGAGATTGGAATGTGAAAGTGGATGTTTCCTTTGTTCTGGAGAAAACTTGATAGACTTTTGGGATCCCCGATAGGCTCATCTTTTACCCTGACAAGGTACTGGGCAGATGTGACAGCAACATCTCTTTGTTGTACCATTATCGACTCATAGGTGGTTTTTGTCTATTAGAGAAACTGCTAGATAGATTTCATATTGATAGTACTTTGAGTTTGATGTGATAGTATGAGTCTTGATTGATGGTTATGTGATGGAGTCTTGTTCCTTATTTTGAGTTGAAATTGAGTAATGGATGAACTAATGTCTTACTATATTATCTTTCCTATATTGTTTACTTTAGCCCATTTTACATACAATACATTTCACGTACTAACGACCCTTTGGCGCTACATCATTTTGTGATGCAAATTCAATAGACAGAGGACTTCAGCAGGTGAATCATTAAGGTTCAGAGTTTCTTGATTTCAAACTTGGTGAGTCCTTCCCTGCATTCGGAGGATATCTTTACTTGCTTTTATTTCTTTTGAGTTCTTTATTTGGACTGTGGTAGCCATAGCCTGTCATAGTACTTTCTTAGACATTAGTTATAGAGGCTTCATATACATAAACTGATGATGGCTAATATTGAGATTTCTTTTCCCCCTTTTTCCTTTTCCAGACAAAATTATTTTGTTGATCTTATTTCTTATGATAGACAGAGTGGATAAGTCTTGTAGCCCACTACTAGATTCTATTAATTCTCGAGTATGTTCCGCTGATTTACTGACTGAACGAGTGCAATAGGACTAGGTGGTTCACTTGGGGGCTAGCAATAGTCTTCGAGTGTCAGTTACGCCTAGGGTATCCTCCCGGAGTATGACATGGGTATCTTTTAATTATTTTGTTATAATTTAAATATGTCAACTAGAACTTATGAATCCGGTCATTCAAAACTAAAAGAAAGATAAAAATTGAAAATCTAATAGAATCTAAAAAAAAAACCTTAATAAATTTTTAACAAATAATAAAAAAATAATTTTAAAAATATTGAAGAATTTAGAAATATATAATATATGAACAAATCACTAACCTCGTTGATCTAAATGATGATAAAATTTAAGAAGAAAAAGATAAAATTATTGAGGAATCAAATGTAGAAAGAAGTTTAATTTTTTAAAATAACTAAGGCATCTCATTGAAGTTTCGCTTTAGGCCTCGGATGGTATTGAGCCGCCCCTATTCTTAATACCTTTAAAACTTTTGCATGTACATGATTTCCTCTCTTTTCGTGGTTTTAGTGTACATCTTGCTGAATTTTAGTGAATTAATTAGTAATTTTTAGCATGCCAATTTCGAGTAACATTCTTCTGTTTAAATGAATTGCGCCCAGCTTGGTTAGGATTGATATACTGAGAGCATGTTTCAGAATGAAAATTCATTGATATCATGAATTTTCTTTTTCCTTTGAAAAATTTCATCTTTGATTAGGCTAATTGTGTTAAATATGAGTCTGAAACTTATTTGAGCCACAAAGAAAACATTGATACAAATAAGCCACATTTTGACAATGTAATTAAAATAGGTTTATTTATCTTTTTCTATTTTACAAGAAATTCAGATGGCAGATATTAAAGATGTTAACGTCTTATTTTAATATAAAAAAAAAATTTTCTTCTACTTTATAAGACAAAAAAAATTCTTTCACTTTATTAGAAAAGTTTACTTTCTTCCTCAAATTTTATAGCTTTGGCCCCTTTTAATTTTTTCATTAAGGTCCCTAATGTACTTAAAAAATATTTTTTTATATATTATTTTTATATAAAACTAGATAAATTCCCTGCGCAAAGCGCCAGATGAACTATCCAATTAGCTCACATTGAATTTGTTGTGTTGTTGATAAAATTACTGAAAAGTTCATCTCTTTTAGTTTGAGATAATAGTGTATGATCATTTTAATTAAATCAATCTTAAATAAATAAAAATTTCTTCTTGATGCTACCATAAATTATTACTATATATAAATGACCTATTAGATGTTGCAAAACTACGTTGCCTATGAAAATTCTTTTACACCCTTAATAAATGAAAATATTTCTACCTTTTACTCACCTGAAATGAAAGATAAAACATCTGATCTAATATCTCTTTATTAGTGCCTAATATAATACTATTTATAAAATGGAATCTATTGTAAAATGGATGTCCAAATAAATATTTTTTTTGTCCACGTAATATAATTTGTGGCAATATAAATATACATATAATACACATATGTGTAAGATGTATTTACACTAATTTAGTACATGTTGTAAGTAATTTATCCCTATATTATACTTGGTGTACAAAGTGTATATATGGCAATGAGAAAATCATAAATGACCATGTATACACAAGTATAAATACCCCTCTTTTGTTGTAACAAAATGCATAATTGAGAAAAGAAAAAAACAAGAGTGAATAAGAAATAACACTATATCTCTCTTTATATTCCTTCTTAGTTTTACTATATTCTTCATTGTTTCACAACACGTTATCAGTACGAAGATCCAATCCCAAGGATGGAAATCTCTCATTCATCAATTGGATCCAAAATCAATTATGATGATATATGTCTTATAGATAGTGCTACAACACATACTATTTTAAGAGATAGAAACTTTTTCTCTTATTTGATTCTGAAAGAAGCTAATGCTAATACAATTTCTAGTAGCACAAAATTAATTGAAGGCTCCGAAAAGCTAATTTAGTTCTTATCGGAGGAATAAATTTAACAATTGATGAAGCATTATATTATAGTAAGTCTCAAAAAAATTTATTAAGTTTTAAAGACATTCGACAGAATGACTATCATTTTGAGACTACAAATAATGAAGAGAATGAGTATCTTTATATTACTAAAATGATGATAGGTAAAAAGGTTATACTTGAAAAATTTCCTGCTCTATCATCTAGATTATACTGTACAAGTATTAGCATGATTGAAACACATGCCATAGTAAATGAAAGGTTTACTAACTCAAATAATTTTATAATTTGGCATGACCGGTTGGGCCATCCTAGTTCTAATATGAGGCGCAAAATAATTGAGAATTCACATGGACATTCTTTGAAGAACCAAAAGATTCTTCAATTTAAAGAATTCTCTTGTACTGCATATTCTCAAGGCAAATTGATTATTGGACCATCAATAATCAAAGTGAAAATTGAATCCCCAACATTTCTGGAATGTATACAGGGTGATATATATGGGCCTATTCACCCATCATGTGGAGCATTCAAATATTATATAGTTTTAATAGATGCATGTGCAAGATGATCACATGTGTGCTTATTATCAACTTGCAATATGGCATTCGCGAGGTTGCTGGCCCAATTAATAAAATTGCAAGTACAATTTCCAGATTATTCAATTAAGATAATTCATCTTGATAATGCTGGTGAATTTACATTCTAGGTTTTTAATAATTATTGTATATCAATTGGGATAACAGTTAAACATTCAGTTGCTCATGTTCATACTCAAAATAGTCTAGCACAATCATTGATTAAGCGCCTCCAATTAATTGCTAGACGAATGCTTGTGAAAACCAAACTCCCCACTTTATTATGGGGTCATGCTTTTTGCATGTAGCAAATCTTGTACGGATTAGGCCCACAAGTTATTATAAAGTCTCCACATCACAATTGGCTTATAGCCAGGAGCTGAATATTTTTCATCTTAGAATATTTGGATGTGCGGTATATGTTCCAATTGGTCCACCACAATGCACAAAGATGGGTCCCCAAAGAAGGTTGGGTATATATATTGGGTATGAATCTCCTATTATAAAATATTTGGAACCTATGACTGAAGATTTATTCATAACAAGGTTTGCTGATTGTCATTTTGATGAATCAATATATCCAACATTAGAGGGAGAAGATAAATAGCTGAGGAAAGAGATAGATTGAAATGGATTATCATTATCACATCTAAATCCTCAAACTAATCAATTTGAATATAAAGTTCAAAAGATAATCCATTTACAAAATATTGCAAATCAACTGCCAGATGCATTAACTGACCTATCAAGAATTATTAAATCTCATATTCCAGCTGTCAATGCTCCAATTCGAATTGATATCCCAATAGGACAACTAATTAATGCAAATGATTCTAAACCACGCTTGAAACGTGGTAGGCCAATCAGTTATAAGGATAAAAATCTTTAAAAAAAGAAAGGAGCAAATAATCAAGATGGTCATAATATAAGAAAATTTGCTCAAGAGGAGCAAGGAGACATAATAATTGATGAAAACTTAGAGAAGGTTCAGGCGCCTGAAAATAATAAAGAAATCTCAGTAAACTATGTCTGATCGAGGAAAACATAGAATCAAAATAATATAATTATCGACAATAATTTTGCTTATAATATTGCTGTTGAAATAATGCAACAAAATGAGGATCTTGAACCAAAATCTGACGAGTAATGTAGACAAAGAAATGATTGGTCAAAATGGAAAGATGTTATTCAAGTTGAATTAGATTCGCTTAAGAAATGCAAAGTTTTTGAACCGTTAGTCCGAACACCTAAAGGTGTAATCCAGTAAGGTACAAATGGGTCTTTGTGCAAAAATAAAATGAGAAAAATGAAGTCGTAAGATATGAAGCACAACTTGTGGCACAAGGATATTTTCAAAGACCTAGCATTGATTATATGGAGACATATTCTCCTGTGGTGGATACAATTACCTTAAGATATCTTATAAATCTGGCAATTCATGAAAAATTTGATATACATCTAATTGATGTCGTTACAACATATCTATATGGCTCATTAGAGAATGACATATTTATGAGAATCCCAGAAGGATTTAAAATGCTTGAAATATATAAAGATTCCAGGAAAACATGTTCAGTAAAGCTTCAAAAGTCTTTATATGGATTAAAGTAATCAGGCCACATGTGGTATAATCACCTTAGTGAATACCTATTGAAAGAAGGGTATAAAAATGATCAAATTTGTCCTTGTGTATTTATTAAAAGGCCTGGATCAAAATTTACTATAATAATTTTATATGTTGATGATTTGAATATTATTGGAACTCGTGAAGAACTTTCAAAGGCAATAGAATGTATAAAAAAGGAATTTGAAATGAAAGACCTTGGAAAGACCCAAAATTTTATCTTGGTCTACAAATTAAGCATTTTACAAATGGTATATTATTCATCAATCAACATATACTGAAAATTTTTTAAAAAGATTTTATATGGATAAAGCACATCCATTAAGTACCCCAATGATTGTGAGATCACTAGATATTAATAAAGATTCACTCTGGCCTTATGAAAATGAGGAAGAGCTAGTTGGTGCTGAAGTGTCATATCTTAGTGCCATTGGTGCATTAATGTACCTTGCTAATAATTCTCGGCTAGATATATCCTTTGCTATAAATTTATTAGCAAGATTTAGTTCCTCTCCAATACGGAGACACCGAAACAGTATTAAACATATATTCAAATATCTTCAAGGAATTATTGATATGGGACTATTTTATTTGAAAGAGTCCAACCCGCAACTAATTGGTTATAAAGATGCAGGATATTTGTTTGACTCACATAAAGTGCGATCATAGATAGGTTACTTATTACATGTGGAAGTACAACTGTATCATGGCATTCAACAAAACAAACTATGATAGCTATTTCTTCAAATCATGTAGAAATAATAGCTATTCATGAAGCTAGTCGAGAATGTGTTTGGTTGAGATCAATAACTCAGCACATCATGGAAACGTGTGGCCTTCCTCTGAAAAGAGATGTTCCAATAATATTATATGAAGACAACATTGCATGTATAGCTCAACTACAAAAAGGATATATCAAAGGAGACAGGACAAAACATATTTCCCCAAAATTCTTTTTCACTCATGATGTTAAAAAAAATGTGAAATAGATGTCCAACAAATTTGTTCCAGCGATAATTTAGCAGATATTATCAACTTCAACTTTTAAAAAGCTGAGATACGAGATTGGGATGCATGTCTTCGAGATACTAAATGATATTTTCATCAGGAGGAGCAAATATGCGTTGCACTCTTTTTTCCTTAACCAAGGTTCTATCCCACTGGATTTTTCTAATAAGGTTTTTAATAAGGTAGCAAATAAAGCATATTATTACATGGACATCCAAGGGGGAGTGTTGTAAATGGATGCCCAAATAAATATTTTCTTTGTCCATATAATATAATTTATGGCAACATAAATATACACATAATACACATATGAGTAAGATGCATTACACTAATTTTAGTAAATATTGTAAGTTATTTATCCATGTATTATACTTGATGTACAAGGTGTATATGGCAATAAGAAAATCATAAATGGCCATGTATACACAACTATAAATATCCCCCTTTTCTTGTAATAAAATGCATAAGTGAGAAAAGAAAGAAAAAAGAGTGAAAAAAGAAATACCACTACGTCTTCTCTTTATGAATAAGAAATACCACTACATATTCTCTTTATATTCCTTCTTAGTTTTACTATATTCTTCATCGTTCCACAACAAAATCACTTTAAATAACAATTCAAACATTAAAAAATATATTTTGTACTAAATACTAAGAACGAAACATTAGTTTGAGAAATTAATTTCATACAAATTTATACAAGGAAGAAGGATGACAATTATGGAGAATAACAAAATTTTACTTTTGTCTTCCAATCATAAAATGAAGTAGGAATAAGGAAAAATAAGAACTGGAAAAAAAGTTACATAGAGAATGCAAAGTTTTCTAAATAAAGAGATATGTTCATCATTTATGATCATATTAAGACTTCTGTGCTTGACATTGATTATGCTTCTCCCATTTGGATGTGACATCCAAATCACTATCTTACAATTAGATTATGTTGCAATATGCCTAAAAAAGTTATAACGGCTATATTTGCATGCACGAAATTGGAAATTCTACTTTTAATCATTTTTCCAAAAAGTTGATAAACTTGGTGGGTATGTAAAAGATATTTTTTATTTTCCATCACTTTTACAAGTGTCAGAAAAATTATTCACGACCCAAAATAGGGCCTAGACGTGAAACAACAAATGGGGAACTCGAATAGACCCTAAACAAGCCTCTTAGCATATCATACACACATCCTTGGTCATGGAAGCAAAACAGAACAACATAAAAAATGTAAACAATGAAAATTGGGACTAAAGGAAAGAGTTAGAACACTTGAATAACATAAGTGAGTCAAAGCTTAAGCATAATGCATAACTTGTCCAACAACACCTCTAGTGTAGAACTTAGCAGGGGCCAAGACAAGTGACCAGGCTCATCTTCATAGTCAAAGCATACCATAAAGTAAAAGAGTCTCTAATATAAAGCATAAGAACATAGACATTGTCCTCGGAATGAAGGACTCACCAACTAGCTTGAATAGGAACCACTAGCCACGTGGAGAAGGAGGATGACCAAAAGGAGCTCCAATTCCTATATGGCAACATTATGTAGGCAAAGTAGGCATTAGTATGTCTGAATGTACTAATTATATAGGATGAAATATAACAAGAGATAAGAATCATAATCGAAATTCATAAGCATAGGCAAAGAGTAACATATAACAATATGACATGCATGGAAGAATCTTGAAGTAAATCATGCTTACATAGATCGTAATGCATGTGTAAGAAGAGACCATCATTATAGATTTCATAGTTTATCAAGGCACAAACCTCTTGATTGGTTGGTGGATCATCTCACCCTATCACCCTTGGTGATTGAGGTACAAACCCCTCAATTGGTTGTCAAGGTACAAACCCCTCAACATGGTTGTCGAACGTACCACCTTTCATCTTAGGTGATCGAGGTATCAACTCCCTCAATTGTGTTAATAAGGTATGAACCCCTCAATTAGGTTAATGAGATATGAATCCCTCAATTAGGCTAATGAGGTATGCACCCCTTAATTAGGTTAATGAGATAAGAACCCCTCAATTGGGTTAATAAGGTATCAACCCCTCAATTAGGTTAATGAGGTATCAACCCCTCAATTAAGTTAATGAACATCACACCCTCCTTCAAAGTGGTCATCTCACAACACTATAGATCAAAATACCATAGATATACTTTTTTCATCATTATATGATCATTTAACTCATATGTCATGCATTAGGACTTTAACAACTCAAGATACATAATTCAGACATTTTATCAAATACTTGACGGATGTGAAATGCTAGTGTAAATCATGCAATTCAAAAGTTGAATAATGCTAGCAAATTTAGTGTAAAACCATCAATAGATACTTGGTAATACCCTCAAATAATATACATCAAAACCCTTCATCCAATCTCACAATAAATCTTAGATTCATAGCTCAAAACATGCTAAAATAATCACAACTTCATGAGACCTCAACATAGTGTGCAGTGAAATTCATAATAAGTAAGACCCATGAGTAAATCAACTTTAAATCATGCAATTTAGGTAAAAATGAATCTTGGGCACCATGTGTGAAAGGACCCAATGGTTGAAACCCATATACCTTTACTTTGGAGAATTCCTTGATGAAGATTTGAATGGAGACTTGAAGCTTGGATAAATTTCTTAAGATCCGGAAGAGATTTGGACACTTGATTTGGAGTGAAATAGTAGTCTAAATGTTTGAGAGAGTTTTGGAGAATGTCTTGTGTGATATGAAGGTGAAATATAGCTATGTATAGGTATTTTCATGTATGGGAAGGCTTAGGTCCAAGACCCAAAAGCCTTGGACCAGGCTAAAAAAACTGTACAAAATAACACACTGGCGCGCCCTAGCCGCGTCGTGCCATGGGCTCACCTGCTCACTATTTTTTGCTCTCTTTGAATTTTTGAAATTCACTATGATTGCTATAAAATCAGGATTAGACAAATTTACCACGTAATTTGACCCCCTAATTAAGAATATGAAGTCAAACTTTTGATATCATGCAAGAATTTTGAGACATATAAAAATTACGATTCTGGGTACTTTCGAGGCAAATTTTCGATCACTTTTTAGGGTCATTTCAATATCTTCCCCTTGGGAACTTTCATCCCCGAATGTCAAAGAAATGTATATAAGAGAAATAAACAAGATGATTTTAGCCCACATGAGAAAACAACAATGCACTTAAACATTATTTTCAAAAACCTCAACATAAGTGTCAAAATCAATATGTACTTGTCAATATAAACATGAATATATGCAAATGACATGAGGGATGAGACTTATGACTTGGAGCCATGGGAAAAGGACTTGACGTGTTATTATAAGCTTGAGTAGAATGAAGGAGATACAATTATTGCTTTTTCACACCCGTTTCGACTTCCGAAGGGACACTTTTGACTTGACGATTCTTCCAAAGGGCCTTGACGAACACTACCTCCTATCAATCAACTTCTCCACTCATCCAATCATTGTCTCCACTGAGACCTTCACCTAAGCTAACTTATCCTCCACAAGACCCACGACCTCAAAGAGTTCTATAGCACTAGATTCACCAACACATCCCTCAACCTAGAAGCATGAAGAACTGGATGAGCCATGTCTATATCCATAGGCAATTTCCATTCGCATGCAACCTCACCAATATTCCTCTACACCATATAAGGACTCACACTCAATCTTAACCCAATTGTCAACCTCAAACACACATAGCCCACTTGGTACCTTAAACAACCATCTCTCCCTTGGGAGACAACCTCCACTATACCATCGTTCTGCCTAAAACTTACAACTCAAATAAGACGGAATCAAGACCTTGCTTAAACTAGACCTCCTCAACCAAAGAAGATTTGGAGCCATCAAGAACACTACACCACCATGCTCAATTTCCTCCAACCTAACCCCCACTCTAGCCAACCGATGGACCTCTCTAGTCACCTTTTGCCTCCATCATCAACATATGTTAGGCTACTTAGAGTATCGACTACAACACTAGCCATACTGAGGAAAATAATGCACACTCATATCATAATCCTTAAGGATTTCTAACCACCTTGTTTTTAGCCTCAACTCATACCTATCATATTTAGCAAACAACCTCTCACCCCCAAGACTTGCAACACTACCCCCAAATGGTCCACAAGCTCAAAATAAATCAATGCTCCACCACTAGAGGCCACCTCAAACACATCAAGGTAGGGTTTTAAGACCGTATTCATGAAACCATAAACATAGCCGGTGAATAATTCAACCAAACAACTCCATTAATACTCAAATGATCACTGCTAGTCTAAAAGGATACCTAGGTATATCATCTACCCGCATCCTTACTTGGGACAAAACCAGAACAACAAATTAATCTTAGAGGAGTGAATAGACTATCGTAGTTGGCCTAATAGATCGTCCATCCTTAACCATCATATTACAACTTTATGGGTCCTACACTCATTGTAAGCATGATATGCATGTAGCCAAACCATCTTAAGACCTCTAACCCATCAAACCAAATTCAACCAAGATCACAAGATAAGACTTTATATAATAAGGACATGGAGCAACCCTCAAAAGTCTTTCTAGCACTAATAGACTCACATAATCAAATCTTTCTAGCAATAAAATGAATACTGAAAGAAATAGCAACTCCTAGAACCATCAAAGCATGCACAATAAAATCAAGGAAAACCTCTAACTTATCGGTAACATCATCGGGCACCTCATCCCATTCTTGCCTTCTTTGGGCACCACCTAGAGGACGAACATCTTTACCCTTGCCTTGCTTACAAGGAAAATCTTTCTTCCTATGCCCCTCCTCATCACAATGGAAACAAGTATTAGTGTCCTTCAAATATAGGCCTCTATAAACCTTACCACATGTTGGACATATAACATCGTCTCTATCTTTGGAACTTTGGAACTTTCCTTTAAAATGGGCTCCCTTAGCCTCTTCGCCGCTTCTCTTCCTCATATTTTCCTCCTCCAATTGTTCGTCATATGTAATTAGGTGGGATAAATATATGTCATGTATCAATATAGCGGACCAACTTTCCTCACTTACCAAATTGGATATACCCATCACGAACTTGTTCATCCTAGACCTTAGATCGACCACCAATTGGAGAGCATATTTAGAAAGTTGGTTGAACTTGATGGCATACTCCCTTGCTTCAAATTCATGAACTCCACCATCTTAGCCTCCCTAATCTCAAGAAGGAAGAACCAATTAAGAAAAGCCACCTTAAACTCCTTTCGTAGTATCATATTATTGTTTCCCTTCTCCTCCTTCTATTAAGCATACTATATTTAGGCCGCCCCCTTGAGTTGGTAAGCCGCCAACTCCGCTTTCTCTTCCAATCTAACACCCATAATAGTCAATACTTTGTACACCTTATCCATAAATTCTTAGGAGTCCTTATCCACCTTAGACCCATAGAACTCCGGTGGGTTCATCCTTATGAAGTTCTTCACTCGAAATGACGAGGTAGGAACATGAGAAGCTTGGGACCCTTGGTTGATTTGATTGGCCATGACATGAGCTAACATGGTAAGAGCATCCCAAAATTCTTCATGAGCTAGGTTTTCTTCGGGAGAGTGGGATCTTCTTCCTCTTGTGTTAGGCATGATCTAGCATATCAAAGAATAATCATTAGGGGCAATAACCTCACCTCAACTCTATAACATGACATTGACCATGAAGAAGAAAAACATTTCCTAAAACATCTAATAGCCTCTTGCTCATAGTTGTGATGCATAACACAATCATAAACAAGAATCTAATCGATGTGGTGTGTTAGATGCTAAGGACCTAACAATCTAGATCTCTGATACTAAGTTTTTCACGATCCAAAATAAGGTCTAGATGTGATACGTCGAATGAGGAACCTAAAGGAACCCTAAACAAGCCTCTTAACATATCATGCACACATCCTTGGTCACGAAAGTAAAATAGAGTAACATAAGAAATGTCAACAAGGAAATTTGAGACTAAAGGAAAGAGTTAAAACACGTGAATAACATAAGTGAGTCAAATCTCAAGCATAATATATAACTTGTCTAATAACACTCCTAGCGTAGAACTTAGCGGGGGCCAAGACAAGCAACTGGGCTCACCCTCATAGTCAAAGCATACCATAAAGAAAGAGTGTATCTAATATATAGCATAAGAACATAAACATTGTTCTCGGAATGAAGGACTCACTAACTAACTTGAATAGGAACCACTAGCCATGTGGAGGAGGAGGATGACCAAAATGAGCTCTGATTCGTACATGGTAATATCATATAGGCATAGAGTATATATTAATACATTTAAATGTACTAAGTATGTAGGATAAAATATAACAAGAGATAAGCATCATAATCGAAATGCATAAGCATAGGCAATGAGTAACATATAACAATATGGCATGCATGGAAGATGCTTGAAATAAATCATGCTTATATAGATTATAATGCATGTGTAAGAAGAGACCATCATTATAGATTTCATAGTTTATTAAGGAACAAACCCCTTGATTGTTCGGTGGATCATCTCACCCTACCACTGTTGGTGATTGAGGTACAAACCCATCAATTAGTTGTAAAGGTATAAACCCCTCGATATGGTTATCGAACATACCACCTTCCATCCTAGGTGATTGAGGTATCAACCACTCAATTGGGTTAATGAGGAATGAACCCCTCAATTGGGTTAATGAGGTATGAACCCCTCAATTGGGTTAATGAGGTATCAACCTCTCAATTAGGTTAATGAGGTATCAACCCCTCAATTAGGTTTATGAACATCACACCCTGCATCAAAGTGGTCATCTAACAACACTATAGAGCAAAATACCATGGATATACTTTTCTTTCATCATCATAAGGTCATTCAACTCATATGCCACGCATTATGCCTTCAACAACTCAAGATATATAATCTGGATATTTTATCAAACACTTGGCCGATGTGTAATGCTAGTGTAAAACCATGTAATTCAAGAGTAAGAATCTTGCTAGAAAATTTAGTGTAAAATCGTCATTAGATACTTAGTAATACCCTCAAATAATATACGTTAAAATCCTTCATCAAATTTCACAATAGATCTTAAATTCATTGCTCAAAACATGTTAAAACAATCACAACTTCATGAAACCCCAACATAGTGTGCAATGAAATTCATAATAAGTAATACCCATGAATAAATCAACTTTAAGTCATGCAATTTAGGTAAATAAGAAGCTTAGGCATAACGGGTGAAAGGACCCAATGGTTGAAACACACATACCTTGACTTTGGAGAATTCCTTAATGAAGGTTTGAATGAAGATTTGAAGCTTGGGTATTCCTAACCTATTTTAATACCCCAAAAGATTTTTTAACTCCTTTAATTCATACAGAGGGTTTTAGAAACTCATATTCTCCTAGTTCTAAGTATCTGAAAGTTTGTGAGAGAAATGGCAAGAAAGGGATTGAGGATTTCCAAAGTTCGGGTCTAATTTTTGAAGAGGATCAATAGTTCTTCATCTAGGTATGTAAGGCTAAGCTTAAAGCATGAAATTCTTCTCCCATGTTCCCCATAGATTATCATACATAAGTTGATAACCCATGAGTCCCCATACATGATTCTTGAAGTATTATCTTGGTTAAATTCTTGAATTAAGTTTATATGGTATTAATGAGTTTCTCGTATACAATAATATCTTGATGATGTTCTTGAAATTGAGTAATTGTTTAGTTGTATGTTCATGTCATCATTCACATGAACCCTAATTGACAACTATGATTTCTTTTATGCATTATTTTGAAAAATAAGATTTAGTGGTCAGACTGAGCATATTAAACACCGATGATTTCTTTTAACATATTTTATTGAGTTTTCATGAATATAACTTTTAAGCATGAATAATGATTTGAGAAAGAGTTTTGGTGATATGTAGAGATTATTTTTGAAGCATGAGTGTTGTTTTCCAAGAAAATACTTTCCATTTTAATGATTTTTGATTGAATTGAGCATTGAGTCTACATGACGCTTTGAGTACATATTGATGATAATGTAAATATAATTTCTCATAATAATTACATTGATAGATGATGGTGATAGTTGATATGAGTCTTAAAGAGGATTGATTTGATAGATGAGTTGTGAATGTTTTAGTCTTGGGATTATTATTGAGCACCAAGTTGGGTGAGGAATGTCATCCCAGAACTGTGTTTGTCAGCGTAGGATAGTCGTGCAGCACGTTTTGGCGACTCTTGTCCCAAAATTTGGACATTCTCTTTGGATCCAAAAGAGAGAGATATAGTGATACTACGTCTTTTACCATGGCAAGTTTAGGACAAGCATGGCAATGATGCTAATTTTTTGTGCACCACCTAAGTTAAAGGTGGTGGGATAAGATAGATGTCGGTTAAGAGAAACTCCTATGCTACATTGATTGAGCGGGAGATTTCTAACGGAGTCTTTCTTCTTTTTTCAAATGTACATTATAAAGAGCACCATTTACCTTACTTGCATATTATACCGAGTTGAGATGAGTTGAGTCTTCGGATGTTGAGTTGTTGTTATTGGTATTTTATTCTACCTATTTCAGTTTCATTAATCTATTTTTGATACCAGTTCATTTCACGTACTAACGCCACTCTGGCGCTGCATCATTTTATGATGTAAATACATGGGATCGAGATCATCAGCGAGCGCATCATTGAGGATCCTTGGACGTTCAGCGGATTGGTGAGCCTTCCTTACTTTAGAGGATTCATATGATATTTTTATTTTGCTTTAGAGTTAGATACTTATTAGTTTTATTTTGATTGAGGTAGCCATGGGTCTGTTATTGGCACTACCTAAGAGTGATAATGGTTTCTTAGACTAGAGTCGAATTGTTGATTGATAGGACTGTGAGCTAGTTCTTTTCTACTAGCCTTTTTTGGAACCAAATGGAACCATTTTTACATTTTTGGACTCTTTTAAAAAAAATTAAGAAATAGCTTTGGTTACTCTTTTTTATTTTGAGATAGAAATACTATCATGTATCATCTAAAAAAAAACTTATTATTGAATTAGCAAAATAATTTTTAAAAATCATTTATTTTGAATTATAAAACAAAAATCAATTAATAAACACCGCAATAACATTATTTGCATACTTACACATTCCAATTCCATTTCCCACTTTTCCATTGGAGAACACACTAAAGCTATTTTTATATAAATGTCACATCCCGGGAGGGTACCCTAGATGTAACTGAAACTCAAAGACTATTGTTGGTCCCCAAGCAAACCACTTATCCTTATCAGATTCATTCATTCATACATTCTACTAATCAGCGGAAGAGCAAAAGGAAGTAAATGGGCACTTCATCATCTAATCTCAAAATACTATTCTAAAAAAAGGCTAGTACAAAAAAACTAGCTCATAGTCTCATCATTCAGCAATCCGACTCTAGTCTATGAAGCCTTTATCACTATCAGGTGGTGCAAATGGTAGGTCCATGGCTACATCAATCAAAATAAAACTAATAAGTATCTAACTCTAAAGCAAGATAAAAACAACATATGAATCCTCCGAAGTAAGGAAGGCTCACCAATCCGCTGAACGTCCAAAGATCGTCAATGATGCACTTGCTAATGATTTCAATCCTATTTATCTACATCATGAAATGATGTAATCCCAGAGGGCGACATCAGTACGTGAAATATATTGATATGTAAAATAGCTGAATGAAAGCGAAACGGATACAGTCGTATGGAAATAATATCAACTCAACTCAAAGGCTCAACTTAGTAAAATATTCAAGTTTAAAGTAAATCATGCTCGTTAGAATATACATTTGGAAAGAAATAATGACTCCATTAGAAATCTCTGCTCAACCAATATTGCTTGGAAGTTTCTCTTAACTGACATCTATCCTATCGTGTCACCTTTAAGTTAGTAGGGCATAATAAATAAGCACTATCACCACACTCATCTTATGTCACGACCCAACCCCAGGGCCGTGAATAGTACCAGTTTGGCACCCAAACATACATTAAACCGAATCTTTATTCACAATAGCTAAGGAATTTCTCAAAATTTTGACAAAGTTTCCTCTGTTTTACTGACTAGCCTCACCTGCAAACAATGAACCCAGTAATAGCAACATCACTATATGAATATATATATATATATATGCGGGCCGACAAGTTCACCGCTGTGGCAAAACTATCCAACAATCATATCATACAAACGATATCACACTAACACAGTTCCCACACCAATATGTATCCACAGA
>JAOTQJ010026528.1:0-16371 GCA_025642045.1 Solanum sejunctum | reverse complement strand
ATAATTTTTAATATTAATATGGTAAAAAAATATATCCTAAAATATTATTTAAAATTTATATTTGTGTAATTTTGAAAAGAGACTATAACAATTAAAAAGAAATAAAAAGAATATATCACAATATAAGAATAAATAAACTCCAAATTGAATTATTTGATAATTTTATCCTAATAAAAAATATATAATGTATTTTATTTGAAATTAATTATCACTCATTTTTCAATATAGGTACAGCTGTTAATATGGTCAAGCACACCCAATTCGGGCTAGTCCACATAAGCATTGGAATTTGATAGGCTAAGTTGAGTTGATTCATTTTTTTAGGGGGTCAAAAAATAGCTTATCCAGTCCATCCATATGTGCATTGTGGACTTTGCCAGGTCAATCTATATTTTTACGAGTATATTATTTTTATATATTTATAATTAAATTATAATTTTTTAAATGAGCTCCAATTATTATAGTCCAGCCTTATTAAATTAGTACAAGTTAGACTAGATCGACCTAACAGGCTTAACTCATATTTGCTCTAAATATGAAAAACATTTATGGTATATGGTGGTGCTGACTTATGTCATGGTTATAGAAAACCTAGACATTTCATCAGAGAATGTCCTCATAGAAAGGGTGACCACAAAGAAGGATAAAGAGCTAGGAATGATAGAAGGAAGGACTAGGTATCGGAATAATATAAGAAAAAGGCAACTGCTGGCAAGATAATGATAAAGGTACTAGGAGTCTGGAAAAATTCTTCCAGTGGATCTGTAGAGGAAGAACAATCTGCAGACTCATCCATGCTTGCAATGAAAGATGATGATTAAGTCTATGATTGCCATCATGGCTTAGTCTGATAATGAAGAAGATGATTGTGAAGATGATGATGAAGAGGTAACACTGTAGGATTTTAAAGATAACTTAGATCTTTACTCTACTAGAAATTTGAAGAAATTAGCATGTGTTTTTATTGATTCTATCTATGAATTGACCTCTGAAAAGGACCTGCTAAGCAATAGTTTAGATATATCACAAGATGAAAAAACTGTATTGACCACTCAAATGTATGACCTTAAGGTTAAGATTGTGACTCTTGAAACTGAAAAAGGAGAACTATTGAAACGAATGGAAGCTAAAGTCAGTCTGTTGCTAAGTTAAAGAGAAAGATTAGTGAGAATGTATGTCTTGGAAGAAAAACTGAAGCAGGCAGAATTAAAATTGAACTTATCCTTAGAAAGAAGTTCTGTGATTGAGAAGGACTTGATGAGGGTTAAGGAGGACCTGAACAAGTCCATGAAGTGAACTGCTTCTTTCAAACTTCTGGGAGATATGTCCTGTAGCTGGAACTCTAAGAAGAAGAGGCTGGGGAATGTTTGCCATACCCCAAGCCTACACCCTGGAAATAGCTGGCACTCAGAAACCGTTGCTAGTTCTCAAGGGAACTACTTGGCTCAATTCAGTTATATAATTAACGGAAGATTTAATAAAATAAAATAAATTACTCAAGTTGACATGGAAATTCTCATGTAAAATAATTTTATATTTTGTATTAAAATAATTCAATGTTTTAACTGAAATAAATAATAGTAGTTTTTCAAAATTAACTCTGAAAGTAAGATAGACTCTACTATTTTCTATCTAACTCAGTCTATCAAGCCTTTATCAACTCATAAGAAGGTGCCAAGACATGTTCAAGGCTACCTTAAGATAATAAAAAAGGAATGAACTAAAATAAAAGGATTCTTCCGGAAGTAAGGAGGTCTCACCACTGTTTGCTACCGAATAGATCTTCGACGAAGTGCTTGCTGAGGATCTCTAAAACCTGTACCTGTATCATGAAATGATGCAGCGTTGAGTGACATCGGTACGTGGAATGTATGGTATGTCAAAATAGCCCAAAAGTATAAGAATATGATACTCACTTTAAAATTGAACTTTAAGATAACTTAATTGACAAAAGTATATCATGCAAATAAAATATATGCTTTTGAACTTGTTTAAAAGTGCAACTTCATATAAAGAAATACTAACTCTAATGTATTAATGAATAGAACTCAATATATAAGAATTATGATACTCAAATACTTAGCTTTGCAAATAGCTCAAATCAAGTAAATATGCAACATAATAAAAAGAAATACTTTAATAAAGAAATAATAAATTTTTGTGTGTAACATAATAAACTTTACTTCTGGGAGTTTCTCTAACCGTCAACCATCAATATGAGCTTCATGATGATACATCATTTTGCGCATGCTGCCAGAGCCATCCCATACTTTGTCGGGGTAAGGATCAAAAACTAGGAAAGTGGATCCATCCCAAAACTAGGCCATCTCAGTGGCGAGTGAGAAGTTGTACCTTCGTACAATCCTATCCTACACTGGCTACGTAGTTTATGAGTTCAAGCTATTATTACTCTAACTCATATCGATGCTCAATACTACTCCCAAAATTATTAATTAAATGATCATACTTAAAAGAATATTCTTTCTCAAAGTATTACTTTCTTCTCTTTTTGACTTAGCCCAACTTTACATCCCTTAACTTTTCTCAAAGCTATATAAAATCATAGGCTTCATGCTTCGTTGTTCATAAAATACTTCTACTAATACTTTTCTTGAGTTTAAAGCAAAATATCAAGATCTATAAATTTTTGTAGTAACTTTGGGATTTAACTAGTTTAACAATTAAAAATAGTATCTCAACTTAAGACCCCAAATTAGTAGAAGATTTTAGTAAATCTCATGTTTTTCTTCAAAAACTCATTAAATCATGCATCATATCATCAAAACATATTCCTCAACATGTAACTCTTTGTACTCAATAGAATAAATATATAATATTAATTTAAATTGCTCTTTTATTAATGCATAGAAAAATCATCATCTTTACTACAACATATAAAACCTTTATTTAATGCATGAAAAATCATCAATCTCAATATTAAAGAATATATAGGAAAGTCATGATCATCAACCTCCTTATGGTTCATAGGAAAGAATCCACGAACAAAATTCCAACAATATAAGATATAATAATAATTATAATTTCAGTGCATAACTATATCTAACTCAATGGAAGACGAATTAACTTATTTAGAATTCAATAATTAGGGTAAAACTCTATTTGAACTCAATTATGGAGAATAAACATATGGGGCGCGTGGATGGACACTATGGGTAGCCTTACATACCTGAAAAGTTGATATTACCATCGAAGTTTGATGAATACTCGCTTTTTTAGAGAAAATTCTCAATGAAAGAATTTGGAAGAACATTAGTTGAAGGAATTCTTTTTGATTATTGAGTTCTTGACTTAGAATCTTTAGAGGTCTTGATGAAGATAGAATCTTTAGAGGTCTTGATGAAGAACCTACATTCTTGAAAAAAGAAGAATCAAGAAATCCTTTCTTGAGATTCTTGAATTCGTCTTCTTGAAACCCTTGAGGAGGAATCTTGAAAGCTAATCCTAACTTGATGACTTTCTTGATGATTCTTGAGCGCTTATGTTTAAGAGTGACGGAGAGGGTTTTTTTATTATGAAAATTGATGTTTTGGCATTTTAGGACCTTAAATAGACCCTCAAAGCTTTTAGGATAAAAATAACCTCAAAATATAAAGAAAAAAATATCAATAACTTATCCAGTAAGGGTCTGCGTCAGGTCTGAGACGCTCTCCGGTCGCAGACCTTCAGATAGCTCTGCACCCCTTCACTAAAATGGTCATAACTTTTTAACCCAAACTCTAATTAAGGTAAAATTAAATTCGTTGAAAAGATAATTCAAATATCTGCAATTTGATATATTATGGGTCCCTAATTCATTAGACTTTATGAGATATGATTATTTGAAATTGACCCTTGTATCAACTCATACGAAAACTTTGTCAGTATAAATTATTTGGACTTAACTTGATGTAAAAGATCCCATATGACTCTAAATCATATCTAATATACTTTAAATACTTAGGAATTGATTCTAGTATGTATAAACAACCTTAACGTCACTGGTCCATCTAATGTTTATAAAATCTTACATTAGAACTCAAACGTTAGGCAAGTTTTTAGCTTAATTTCGTACTAGATGGTTCGTGTGACCTTGGATCATCTCCAATTCTATTCCCGAATTAAGAAATTATCTTCAACACATATATTCAATTAAGAATCATTAACTAAAATTCTATATTATATGAAGGATGGCT
Organism: Solanum sejunctum; assembly: GCA_025642045.1. Taxonomy (NCBI): domain Eukaryota; kingdom Viridiplantae; phylum Streptophyta; class Magnoliopsida; order Solanales; family Solanaceae; genus Solanum; species Solanum sejunctum. The sequence continues at coordinate 12,178 of JAOTQJ010026528.1, read as the reverse complement.
CAGTATCAGCTTAAAAAAGGGGTGTTACATTATCTCTCCCTTGAGATCATTCAACCTGGAATGATGAGTAAAGGTAAATATCAAGGCACGAATAACAATGAGAACACTTCTTAACTCACTCACTCAATCAAACTCTCGACTCGTCGACCATCACTCCTTTACTATCATTAACACTTCTATTAAGATTGGAAAGTAGGATCACTCAAAGGGCTGAGAACAAAAGATCATTAGCATAATTTAATGGAGAAATCTTATTTGAGGACATTCATAATGAAGTACAATCTCACTCTTCTACCAAAACTCACTCTGAGTCCACAGAACTATATGCAATGTAAAACTCAGGTCATATCTCATTCAATATAGAACTAGAAACTCCTAGATCCATAAGGTAAGATCACTTCTTATCTTGAAACTCAACATGAACAGGAATCAACATGACATGCATGGGATTAGGCCATACACCAGATAGATACGAAATATCACTTTAACTGAAGTATAAGGACTATATGAGACGGAAAAGGATTGATACCTCATCTTGATTAGCCCATCTCTATCGAAAACTCAAGATCTACTTTGTTTCATCACCTCATCATCTCCCTCATAGCTCAAAGGTCGTCTCTCTAATTGTGAGAATCAATTCACCTTTCTAAGCTATACGTACATATCTCTACATGGTCAGGGAATCACTAACCACAACAATATCTTAAACTCTTTTGTTACACTATAGTCACATATATAAAATAGCCTCTAAGACTCTCTTCAAAAATACAACTATTAGCTTCCTCTTGTCTCTATAGAAATCTTCCTATATTTGCTACTCTTATTGGCACACATAACCACTTTCCACAATGCTTATAATCTAACCTCTTCTTTTTACTTGTAAACACTCAACTTTGGTGATTCTATAAACTCATTTGTATAAGACTTAGACTGTTATGGAGAACTCCTCATCATCTATCCATAAGCCCCGATTGACTTATTTACTAGGGATGAAAAAGAATGCTTACATCAACCTACTCCATGTTGACATCTCAATGTACTATCTAGGTAGTAACTCATAAACTTAAAGTCTTTCAATGTCACATACTATCTTGGATATACATTTTAGCCCCTTTTGCTTACCTAATTACTTAACCTCAATTCACTCTTTTCATCTTAGTGTCACATTTGCCATATTTGTAACCACACACTTTTTTTAAGCCAATATCTTAATTTCTTGCATATGCTATGTCAAGCCTACTAGACCAAATCTCTAACTAATAGTGTCACTCTCATCCTGTTGTCCCCTCTTTTCATGATACTCATTTAAAGTTCAAGCTTAAGGTTTATACTAAACATGTACATCCACACTTCTCATATTTATATATATATATATATATATATATATATATATATATATATATATATTATATCTAAACTATAAACTCAAGAAATGTTAGATCACTAAATCTCATGATAAGAAATAAATCTTTATTCCATGGTCCATCTAAGTATAGTCGATCATCACATTCTCTTTTATAAGTTAATATAATATCCACTCATCCATTATACATCCTTACCTAGCTAAGCTCATAACTCTATAAATCTCATATGACTCACCTTTCAAAATTATGAGCCTAGATTAGATTTATTACTTTATGCCCTCTGTTCTTATATTCAACACATATACTTATCATTGCTAACACAATGCTACTTCAATATCAACTCCTTTCATATTCGAGTGTGCACCATCTCATACAAACTAACAACTCTTCCTCTACTTTATCATAGAAGCTAGACGATACTTACTACTTTTTAACCAAAACTTATAAGGAACTTGACTTATCAACACATGACTCTTAACTACAAACTTAAGAATTTATTATTCCCATTTTTCGTGATTTCTACATCTTTCTAGATTTAGGATCATTCTACCACATATGGTTTACAAAGACCTCTAATCACCTTCTCTCAAGGGGAGGGGATACTACTAAATATTTAGAGGCATAACTTAACTTTTCCTCTCAAGAATAAATTTTGAAGAACGATTTAGGGAACATACTCTAGAAATATATCTTATTTTCCTCTACCTCAAATGCATGATTCATATTAATAAGGGTGCATCATTTTGGATCGATAAACTTAAGTACACTAGTAGAATCCTCTCAAGCCTAGTGTAGTATCTTTGCTTTCTAAATACTTTATCTGAAGGTAAATCAACAATAAGGATCTCGAACTTTTTGTTCCAACCACCTTAATTATGAGAGATAGTCGAATGAATCTGGCAACCGCACGAATATAGATAAGTTCCTTAGAAAGTAACTCTATTGCACGATCTAGAGTATAAAAGAAGGAAAACTTTTCTTAGATGTCAATAGTCCCTCATTTATAGAAGTGGGAACCTCATAACCATAGATAAGATCCTATATACACGGCTTCATAGACACCTTAGGACACTTGAACTCTATGCTCTGATACCAAGTTTGTCATGCCCCGAGCCTACACCCTCGAAGTGGCCGGCACTCAGAAACCATTGCTAGTTCCCATGCGAATCACTTGGCTTAATTCACTTATACAATTAGCGAAAGATTTAATAAAACAAAAGAAAGTACTCAAGTGGCATGCAAATTCACATATAAATAATTTTATATCTTGTATTAAAATAACTCAATGTTTTAACTGAAATAAATAATAATAGTTTTTTAAAATTGACTTTGAAAGTAAGATAGACTCTACTATTCTCTATCTAACTCAATCTATGAAGCCTCTATCTACTCATAGAAGGTGACAAGACATATTCAAGGCTACCTTAAGACAATAAAAAAGGAATGAACTAAAATAAAAGGCTTCCTTCGAAAGTAAGGAGGTCTCACCACTTTTTGCAACTGAATAGATTTTCAATGAAGTGCTTGCCGAGGATCTCTAAAACCTGTACCTGCATCATGAGATGATGCAGCGCCAAGTGGCATTAATACATGGAACATACGGTATGTAAAATGGCTAAACAGTATTAAGAATATGATGCTCACTTTAAAATTGAACTTTGAGATAACTTAATTGAGAAAAGTATGTCATGCAACTAAAATATATGCTTTTGAACTTGTTTAAAAGTGCAACTTCATATAAGAAAATACTGACTCTAATGCATTAATGAACAGAACTCAATATATAAGAATTATGATACTCAAATACTAACTCTGCAAATAGCTCAACTTAATTAAATATGCAACATAATAAAAAAATACTTTAATAAAGAAATAATAAATTTCTATGTGTAACATAATAAACTTTACTTCTTGGGGAGTTTCTCTAACCGTCAACCATCAATATGAGCTTCATGATAATACATCATCTTGCCCACGCTGCTAGAGTCATCCCATACTTTACCGGGGTAAGAAACGAAAACTAGAGGAGTGGATTCATCCTGAAACTGGCCATCTCAGTGGCGAGTGAGGATTCGTACCTTGGTATGATCCTATCATACACTTGCTACATAGTTTAGGAGTTCAAGCTATTATTACTCTCACTCATATCAGTGTTTAATACTACTCTCAAAATTATTAATTATATGTTCATACTTAAAATAATATTCTTTCTCAAAGTATTACTTTCTTCTCTTTGGGATTAGCCTAACTTTCTCAAAGTCTTTTAATGGTGGACAAAAGGGTTATATTATGGCCATAGGAAAGATTGGAAAATATTTTGAGAAAGCTATTAAAAATGTGTACTATGTTGAAGGGCTAAAGTAGAGTCTTATTAGTGTTTCTCAAATATGTGACAAAGAAAATGAAGTCAGATTCCTATCAGCAAGTGTATTGTCACAAATTTGTCAACAAATGAAGTGGTGCTGACAGCATTGAGATGCAAGAATATGTTTGTGGAAGATTTGAGAACCACAAAGTAGGACAACCAGACGTGCTTAAAAGTTCAAGATAAGTCTTATGATTTATGGCACAGAAGACTTGGCTATGTCAATTCTTCATTACTGAACAAGCTTGTATTCAAGGACCTAATTCCTGGACTACCTAAGGTAAACTTCAGAAATTCTAAGGTATGTGCAGCTTGTGCTCAAGGAAAGCAAACAAAGGAGTCATTCAAGTCCAAACATGAAGTAAGTACCTGTAGACCCATTAAGCTCATTCATACTGATCTATGTAGTCCTGTAAAGGTTCAAAGCAGAGCAGGAAAGACGTAGATTATGGTTGTGGTTGATGACTACTCAAGATACACTTGGATAAAATTCCTGAGATCCAAAGATGAAATAGCAGAGTTACTGATCAACCCTATCAAATAAATTCAAAATTAATTTGGAAGTAGAACTGTTATAATCATGTCTTACCATGGCACTAAATTTGAAAATTCAACACTGGTTGGTTTCTATGAAGAAAATAGAATTCATCACAATTTTTCTGCTCCAAGAACTCCTCAACAACATAGGGTGGTAGAAAGAAAAAATAGGACTCTGGTAGAGATTGGAAGGACCATGCTAATTGACTCTAGAATATAGGCTGAGGCTGTTAACAATACTTGTTATGTAACCAACAGATATCTGATAAGGTCTCTCAAGAATAAGACTCCGTATGAACTCTTGTTTAGAAGAAAACTTAACATTAGTCATTTGAGGGCCTTTGGTTGCAAATGCTTTGTTCTCAAAAATGGTAAGGAAGAAGTTAGAAAATTTGACTCCAAGAGTGATGAAGGTGTGTTTGTTAAGTACTCTACTAGCAGCAAGGCTTATAGAGTATTCAAAAAAAGAACTCTCTACATTGAGGAGAGTGTGTATATCCTTTTTTATGAATATGGAGATTTGAATAAATTATGTGATCTAGTCGACTCAGACCAGGACGAGACAATTCAACTCCAAAAAGATAGTTTGATAGACGATCCTTCGATGGATGATGCTAACCGTTCTAAGAGAAGGGCAAATGATAGTGGTGGAAACAAGGAACCCTTGGAGGTATTAGGTACATCTATAAGAGAACCTAAGGAGGCTGCAAAGGGAACTGATCAAGTTGATGAATCGGATGATACTCAACATAATACACCAGATAATCTTGATGTGCAAGAAAGTCATAGTTAGTCTTTTGCAAGGACATACAGATAGAAACATCAGTCTTCTTATCTAATGGATAATCTAGTCTCTCCTTTGGACTCTAGGATCCATACCAGGTCTAAGCCTAGAAATCTAATGGCATCTAAGGCTTTCATGTCTTCAATAGAACCCAAGAATATTAAAGAATCCATAAAGGATGCAGATTGGGTAAACTTCATGCAGGAAGAACTACTCTAGTTTGAAAGGAGTAAGGTATGGCACTTGGTTCCAAGATCTTCCGATAGAACTATGATAGGGAGTAGTTGGGTATTCATAAATAAGCTGGATGAAAATGGTATCATCATAAGGAACAAATCCAAAATGATGGTTCAGGCATGCAATCAAGAAGAAGGGATAAACTATGATTTTGCTCCTGTAGCCAGGAAGTAATCAGAATTCTAATTACCTTTGCCAGCTATATGGAATTCAAATTGTTCCAAATGGATGTCAAAAATGCCTTTCTAAATGACTATCTTAAGGAGGAACTCTATGTGAAATAACCACCAGGTTTTGAGAGTGTGGAATATCCAAATTATGTTATGAAATTGGATAAAGCTTTATATGGTTTGAAATAGGCTCTAAGGGCATGGTATGAGAGATTGTCAGGTTTTCTACTTGGTTATGGATACAAGAGGGGAAAGATTGACAATACTCTATTTCTAAAGACCAGAGGAAAGAAATTGTTGATTGTACAAGTGTATATGGACGACATCATTTATGGGGCTACTATAAACTCTCTGAAAATAATTTGGGGACTTGATGAGAAATGAGTTTGAGATGAGTATGATGGGTAAGCTTAGTTTCTTTCTCGAAGTCCAAATCAGACAAACCCCTGTTGGTACTTTCATAAGTCAAGAAAAGTATATCAGGGACCTGCTGAAGAAGTGTCAGTTCATGGATGCAAAACCAATTGATACCCCCATGGGTACAAATACCAAGATGGATGCTGATGAAGGTGGCAACCTAGTGAATGCAACTATGCATAGAGAAATAATTGGGTCATTAGTATATTTGCCAGCTAGTAAACCAGACATAGTTTTTAGTGTCGAAATATGTGCTCGATTTTTATCATGTCCTAAGGAATCACACTTGAAGGCAGCTAAGAGAATTCTCAGATATCTCAAGGGATCTAAGTGTTTTACTCTTTACTATCTTGCTGGTGATAATTTTGACTTAATTGGATATGCAGATGCTGATTTTGCAAGGTACCTTGTTGAAGCACATCTGGTATGCCTAACTTCCTTAGGTCATCATTAATTTCATGGGATATCAAAAAACAAAATTCAATGGCATTATCCACTGCTGAAGTTGAGTATGTTATTGTTGTTACTTATTGTTCACAACTATTATGGATCAAGCAACAACTGGAAGATTTTGGAGTGTTAACAAATACTATTCCCCTTCTATGTGATAATACAAGTGCTCTGAATATGGCAAAAAATTCAGTTCACCATAAGAGAATAAAGCATATTGATGTGAGACATTATTTTCTCAGGGACTAGGTGAAAAAAGGGAACATTTGTATGAAGTTCTGCAGTACAAAGGATCAGATTGCTGATATTTTCATCAAGCCCCTTTGCAGGGATCAATTTGAGAAAAACATATTGAAGCTAGGGATGATCAGACAAAAGCATGAAGGATAAAAATGATTGTGATATTTTTTTCTTTTATTTTTGGCTAAAAAGTGTTCAACGGGTATTTGAGAAACTACTCACAATCTATCAACTATCAGTTTGTACTTTGCAGGTTAGCAAATTAACAATTTCATGGGATTGGAAGAAAAGATTGGAGCAAAATCACCTAGGGACCAGATAAATTACTAGGTTGTATTCTTATCATAATCTCTTGCCTCATTAATATTTACGTTCAGGACATGTCATGTTGACTCAGCTTTTCCCTGAATTGACATCAATCATACTAATCCTCGAAGAGTCGCAATCAATCAGGGGATCGGACACCCCTTTTCCCTCATTTTTTAAACGATTACTCCTCCACCCTTTTTGTTCCTCATCCTATCAAAAAATTCAAGAACATTCTTTTTTTTTATCTTCTTGTTCTTTCATCTTTCTCGAGCAACAACACCCTATTACCATGTCAGGAAGTCGAGAAATATCCCCATCTCATGTAAGTATTGAACCATACACTGGTTCTTCCCCCAATATTAATAATCCTCCCTCAACCCCAATTCATGTACCTGTGAAATTAGATCAACTATACCCGCTAACAAAAAAACTTCACCTTCCTCACCAGTAATTTCTCCACCATCTGTGTCTGTACCATCAGCTTCAGAGGCCCCCAGTGTCTTACCTAGTAGAAACCCTATCGAACCTTCTCTCAGCACTATAGAGGATCAAGGGAACGCATCCCCCCAGTACATACCTCATCCTTCCTATCCAAAAAGCACTTTGAGGTGAGATTGTAGAAGATAAGGGGAATGATTCAAATATTCTTGCTGAACGACCTAAATGGATGGCTAGGAATTTTTTGGAACTAAAAGATAAGGAACAAAGCATTAGGGAGGAACCTACGTTTCCATATCTCACTTTGGTGTTGGGAAATCTTATTTATGATCAGACACCAGTGAGTGAAGTTCGAACAATCACTATAGCTGAAGTAGAGGACCCATTGCAAGGTGATGATGATGATAAAGACAGTCAACCACTATCCTGGAGAGTGAGGAGGCCTGTTGTCCCTTCTAAAACTACCTCAATGAGGGACCAGGTCAAATTGGACAAAGGTAAGGGTAAGAGTACTGAATGCAAAAACAATACAGTTTTGAAGAGTTATACAACCAAGGGAACAGAAAAAAAGTTGTTAGGAGATGCCCTTAAGGCTAGTAGACAAAAACATATCTTGAAGAAGTGACAAAGAAAGACCACAGTCATTGAACCTAACGTACCTGAAGACTAGGTTGTTGAAGTGGAAAAAGAAGAAGAAGACATTAATTACACTGATTCTAAGGAAAAAAAAGGTTAAGTGAGTTAGGATTCCAAGACCAAAATTGGTAGTTGCTAAGGAAAGAGGGAGTAAACCTATTTTCACTAGGGGACTCGATTCTCAAGTGAAAAGAAGAAAAGCTAAAAAATCTTTCCAGGGATTAGAGGGTAAAGTTGTTGAAGGAACAGAAGGTGTTGAATAGGCGAGCATTTGAACCTGCGGCCAAAAGCAGTCCAGGAATGAGGGAGTTGGTGGACACAGTGGAAGTTCAAGTTTGGGGCCATCTTTTTGAATAGCTTGTTCCTTACTTGCATGAATGGGAGGTAAAGGAGTTCTACCTCAACCTTAAAGTACAGGAGGATGGAGGGGGGGGGGGGGGTTATCACCAGAATTAGAGATGTTTTTATTTGGGTGGACAAAGGTTTGCTAGGGCTAATCCTCTAGGTGAAAATCAAAGGGATCCAGACTGTAGCTAATAGATCCCTTTCTAGGGATTTTTTGGAGGAAGCAGGTAAAGTGAGGAACCTGACCTCTGCAGCTGTCTCTTAGAAATTCCTGAAGGGTCAATATCAATTTTACTTTGAGTTTGTGAACAAAGTACTTCTACCCCGAGCTGAGAAGAGAAAAGCTGCTACCATGGTTGACTTGTACTTGATGGAGAAATTTAGCACTTTGGTCAAAATTAATCTACCAGCAATTATGATGGAACATATGACCAAGGTATACAATATGGCAGAAGGAAAACATGGGCTTGCATATGACTACCTACTCAATTGGGTTTTCGAGTACTATGGAGTTTAACTGAGTAGGGGTGTCATGGGGACCATGAAACAGTCCTTTTTTTTTAATACTCTATTTGAGTGTGAGATTGGTGAGCAAAAGGCCGAAACCAAAAAATCTCTTGTGTCTGAGATAGTTGAACAGAATGAGGCCTTAAAAGCTTAAGTTAAGGACCTAATTTTGGCATTAGCAACAAAGGATGCTGAATTGGTTATGATGCACGCTGGACTAGTCAAAGGACCTAGATGAGGTACTGATGCTGTTGAGGTGATCGGGTTGAGGGAAGTAAATGCCCAATTAACCAAAGAGGTGAAGTCCCTCACCTAACAACTTTTGGAAGCTCACAAAGATCACAGTGTAAGTAGTATGGCCAAGTTGATTGAGTCTGTTGCCATTAAATCCTCTCGTTCCTAAGTTCCCCTGCTCATGTTTATTCCCTTTGTTCTCTATGACTCCAGTCTTTGTTTCCCCCTCTTTGTTGTTTGTTGTTTATTTTAGATACTGAAATGTTGTTCTTGTTGGATGGTCTTGGCTCGGTCCTGGGCGTTTACTATTTTTGAGTTGATGATTATGATTGGAATATGCAATGGCATGATTCTAGTTTTCTTTGTGCATCTCTAATCTGATCTCAGTTCTTTCTTTTCTATGTTATTGTTTTAATTATGCTTAATCAAGCGCCTGGTAAATTCTTATTGTGATCATATCTTAGTTTACTGTTTTTCTTTTAATGATACCAAAAGGAGGAAGATATGTGATCATTGTGATTAGTGTGATTATACATTCAGGGGGAATACTGAGGAGGCTTGAATTAAGGGGGAACACAAACCACATAGTGGGTATAGTTTGTCATCATCAAATAGGGAGAAATTGTTGAGCACATAAACTAGTCTAAGTTTTGATGATAACAAACTGAAGGACTAGGAAGATCATTAGGATATTATGCTGAAGCAAGTTGTGAAAAACAGCCTGTAAAGCTGTTGTGGTTGGTGAAAAGCCTTTCAAACTTGTACTAAACGACCAATGGTCTATAAGATATTTCCACAGTAGCATAAAAGACAGAAGTCCAAGGTTTCAACACAAGTTTTTCAAGCATATTTTCATTGAGCATATTCTTGAGTTGAAAAGCTTCTCCTTGGCTTCTTGTGCAAGAATACACAGCAAAACCAAACGTGGGACCTAATAGACTAGGTTTATAGTTCTTTTTGTGTGTGTGTGTGTGTGTTGTATTATGTTCCAAAAGTGTAAGATCACTCCTAAACTATAAAGGTAAGTGATCAGTCTCTCTGTTAGTTGGTTCATGTATGGAGTGAACCTTGTAAACAGTGTTGCAGTATAAAGGTGAGGTTGTGTTTTTAGTCCAACTACTCAGGTGGTGTAGGTTGGATTAAAACAGGATTTGTGGGTGCTCATTGCTTGTGCTAGTTGTACAAGTTGTTAGTGTTGTAAGGGAGAGTAGAGAAATAACGTGTGAGTTGTATTTCTTTACTTTGCTCTTTAGTGGATTTGGTTGTTAAATCCTGTGGTGACAGGTTGTGGTTGTTCTTCCCTTGAGAAAGAAGTTTTTCCACGTAAAAATCATTGTGTCTTCACCTTCTGTTATTGTTTATCTTCTAAGTTTTAGTCATTATACATTGAGAGACCTGAAAAGCTATCAGGCTAGGAACACGCTAACTCAATAAAAAGAAAATCAAGTTAAACATGAATAAATTTATCATTTTATTAATTATTTTTTAAAATGGAGGAATGAACCACTATAAAATTACTATCATTGAAGCTTCTTCAAAAACTGGAGAAGTTTTGTTGCGTCTTACCCTCTTAGTTTTAAAAAAAGAATGATATTATTTTTTTGGTCTGTTCAAAAATGATAATTTTTTTAATATTTTAGTTTTAATTTTTGATATGGCAAATTTAAGATCAAAAGTTAAAAAATATTTTGATATATTTGAAATAATTTTTATTTAGAATTATAAAATTAAGAAAGGAATTATTTATTTTTTTATTTTGTGTTAAATAAAGTTAGATTATTACTACTACTGAAATTATTTAGAATCACAAAATTAAGAAAAAAATTATTTATTTTTTATTTTGTGTTAAATAAAGTTAGATTATTACTGCACTACTGAAATTATTTAGAATCACAAAGTTAAGAAAAAACATTCTTTTGTTACTACTACTACTATCACATTTTGTTTGCTAGTGATGGCAGATATGATCTAACGTACGTGATGGTTAGAGAATGTATAATAGTTGATGATGTATTAGTAATAGTTGACAATAATGCTAATCATAATTATTCGTAATGACGATGGTGAATAATAATACAGGTATCACTAATGAGATGTAATTATAATGATGGAAATGAATTATAATTGACAATAATAATATTGTCAGCAATATGGTTTTAAATATAGTGATCAGGCTGCGTACATTCGACCCTCCTTACCCTACAATGGGTGTGAGCCTTTGAGGCATTAAGGTAATGATATTGTTGTCAATGATGATTTCAAATATTAATAATTAAAAATTATTTATTTTTTTAATATTTAAATTTGTTAAATTAAAATTACTAATTATTGTGATTGTCTTTATGATTATGCATTCATGCAGGAGGAGGTAAAATATGTACTACTACAATTTTGACAGGGATTGAATCTTCTAAAATTATAAGTATCGTATTACTACTAGTAATTTAAGTGGTTAAGTGGTATAGCAGAAGTGAATGCAAAATTTAAATAATAAAATAATTAGAACTATCAATACGGGTCGATTCATTTTATTTGGATTAATCTTTACAGGCTTTAGAATTTGACAGATCAAATTAAGCTGGTCCATTTTTTTTATGGGCTAAAATATAGTTAGTGCAAACCATTGGTACGTAGACCGCGGGCTTTGTCGGGCCTTGTCGGGCCTCCATATTTTTATTCTTATATTTTTTAAAATTTTTTTAATTAAATTATAATTTAAACAATAAATAACAACAGGATAATATTATATAGTATTGGTGTTACTATTACTCCCTCCGTCCATCTTTACTTGTCCACTATATTATTTTGAGATGTCTAACTATACTTGTCCACTTCGTGAAATTAAAAGATAATTTCAAACTTAATTTTTAGTTTACCCTTATCATTAATTATAGTAGTTATTTTCTTGTTACATTTTCTTGACGTTCTAGTTGTTATATTCAAAATGTGATTTAGTAAAATTATTCATATTATTTATTATTTCTTAATTCTTGTGCTAAATGAATAAAGGACAAGTAAAGATGGATAGAGGGAGTACATATTATAAAAATATAATTTGTATCTAAAAGTTTAATATTTAAAAATTTTAAATGAACTTTGAGTTTGGACTCTTATTATTTTTAATACTCTATTTTATTTTTATTTT